>JADDOH010000592.1:0-281312 GCA_016648135.1 Agrypnia vestita | reverse complement strand
GCTACTAAACTCTTTATTTGATAGGACCCCAATATGGGTCATCTGAAGCGTGTGTAAAATACAAAAGTTTAGCTTAAAATGAAAAACAATCAAGTTGCACATATTTCTGCAAACTAATGACACGATGTTTAAAATTATTAAAGTTATTAAATATAACTATTTGATCTTCTAAAAATAATCGTATTCATTCTCGTGATTAATTTTAAGCATTAGTCATGGAACGTGTTGGCAACCCTAATAATGGTCAAAAGTCGTCCGCAGTGGGCCAGAGAGATGAATGGATCTGCCGTTGTAATCCCGAGAGCGTTCGATAATGCCCCAGACACAATACATCTCGTGGGTGTAATGGGTGAGAACTGCTGCCGGGATCGATAGCACCCGGTTTCGCCATTAAATAAGGCCCTAAAACAGGTAGAAGGCAATAAATCTAATGAGATAGTCATCTGTTACGATTGTTGTGTCGATTCGATACTCATCTTTCAACCGAAGTGATAAAACCTATTCATTTGGATGGTATCTTCGGTCTCACTGTCACTAAGATTACAATAAGACAACGGCATTTTAAAAAGAAAACAGAATTGGAAAAATATAACGTGTGCTATGTAAATAGTGAAACTTCTAAAACGGTAAAAACCGAAGCCGGATAACCGGTTTTTCAATCGTTTTAAAAAGCCTAAAACCGATTTTTTTGACTTGGTTAGCTGGTTTCTTACAATTATTTGCAAATTAAATAAGGAAAATTAATTTTTCTCAAGTATTATAAATAATGCAATAATTCAATAAATAAATTCCTAAGTGAAGCAACAATGATACGACTGCGTTTTTCAGGAAAAGTGTAAACGTGTTTTTAGCATTGCAAACACAGATTGTACAGAGATGAACTAATTTCATACTTAAGGCGGGACAAACAATTTTCAAGCTGTCAAAAGCGGCGATATGCATCGATAGATCATGCTACTTCAATACGAGATCGAGACATGAACAAACGTCATATCAGATAAACCTTGCATGAGCGTATTTATTTACATGTCATGCAAGACAGAAAGGTTGCGAGGAAATGAGACAACCATACGGAGTACCGACATATAAAATATGTGGGAACGCAAGTCAAGATCGCGCATTATTATTAGAATTTTAAATGTTTTAAGTCTAGAATTTACAAAAGCGTATTTATATTTCTCCAATAATTTGTGTATTATAATAAAATAGTAAACAACAATTTTTCTTATATCACTGTTTTTTAATTTAAAACTTATGTCGCATAAGCAGAATTAGATATTATTTTGACTTACGACTGAAATGTCAAAAGACCTGTGAATTAAACTTAATTCAAATATTTTTTTATCTAAAATAAACAAAAAACTACTCCAACAATATGTATTGAATTAAAAAGAAAATTAACAATCATTAATCTATATTTTAAAAATTATCTCATAAATTAATATCTTACTTGACTTTATAAATTACAATGACATCTTCACGAATATACCGCCGTCACCAAAACACGCACATGACGCAAGTTCAACGTGAATTTATCAGTAGAAAAGCAAAATAATATCAAACTAGTTAAAAAAAACTCATTATCTGCGACGAATAGATTGCTTTCGAATATATAACATGGTATTATTTTGAACTAATGTCAAATTTAGCATAAAAACACGTTTTAAAGTGATTTTTTTATGAAAAAGTGTATGGACCACAGAGAAACGTCCGCCTCTCCCGCACGGCACGCGGCATCTGATTCAAAACTGCGCTATTTCTTGACACATTTCACACTTTAGAATTTTTATTTTAAAATAATAATTAACGTATTTTTAATAAAAAATGTAGCTTTTTTATAGTGAATGAAGACTCAAAGTGCGAATATAGATACAATATATCGTTTAAAATCATCTTTTTATATGAATAAACAATATTTGAAAAGCATCAAAATCGTAAAAATTTCTAGCATTTTTAAAATATTATTACTTTTATTAATATTGAATATTTCTTAATATCCTACGTACGGATTCTAGATAATTAAGCAAACTTTATATATATATAAAAAAAACATAGTATGCTTACATACAAATTTTCAACGAACCAATCGTCGCCCGGGAACATTAAAAACGTTTTTTTTGCCGCGGCCTGTGGATTAATGCTTATATTTTTCTTATTTATTATAAACAATGTTCAGTTTATTACTTTTATATAAGAACAAAGGTTCTATCTAAGTTATAACCCTAAAAAAATTGCAATCTATCATATAAATTCTGATATAAATGAATAATGAAAACCCACATTTTCGTAAAAAACGCCGAAATATGCATTCGCAGTGAATGTACCGCCTTAAACAGCGGAAGAATGTTCCCCGTCGTTATTTTTAAGTTACACATTACACTATTAAATAAAACGTATTTTTAACCTTATAAACCTTTCAAACCCTATAAACCCTAATGAACTTTATTAAGTAAATTTGTACCCTAGTAAACAAAACGTATTTTTTACTCCCTTTATATTAACTCGTGGCGTCTGCTTGCTTGCCGTCAATAAAAATTTTGGATCGATTTTTCACCCTTTTCCCGTGATCCAGTCGAGCTGAAACTTGGCAAGTCCCGTGGCGACGATCAAGAAGATCTATCAAATTTTCGTTTAAAAAAATTAATAATTATAGTATAATTTCGGATTTTTACAAATTTTATTGGTTTTTTCAAATTGGAATCATTAGAAAAGTTTGATTACGGTGGCCCGATAACTTCACTACGAATGTCGAAAATCTAAATTGACTGACAATGTTTTTAGAATTTAATCTTCAAAGCATGAAGTGTCTTATCAAAGCTCAAAACATCTGACATTTTAGAAATATATTGAATTACTGTAAGTTTAGTGTTATGTTATATGTTTTAATTCGTCTTTAACTGTTGTTATATTTTACAATAGACGTCATTTAATCTTCTATGTATAGTTTTCTGGGATATTCTGCCGTGTACATGTGACCTCTCTGGCCAACGTTTCGGATCCCATTGCAGGGTCCATCACCAGGGCTAATGTGACATTAGCCCTGATGATGGACCCTGCAATGGGATCCGAAACGTTGGCCAGAGAGGTCACATGTACACGGCAGAATATCCCAGAAAACTATACACAGAAGATTCTGAACGGCCGTGAAAACCTAAGGACATTTTTGACGTTATTTAATTTTTTAAATTTCATTCCAAACCGACTCTTTTGTAAAAACTTATTTTTGTAATAAAGCGCGACATATTTACTAAAATATTATTCCTTCTAAGAGTATTTAATTTGAGATTATAATTTTTTTTTCTAAATTTATATTCTTTATTATTTTTTTAAACGTAAATGTATTGGAACCAGACTGTGTGCCAAGAAATTTAAGTTAATTCATGTTTATATGTTTTAATGAGTCTGTGGTTGCAATAATTTTTGTACAAAAATTTGAAGTTCAATTCATCACTATGAAAATAGGACTAACTTGACAACCAAGACCAACAAATGTGTGCTTTTGCCTGGGTCAAAAATCAATTTTATGGTGAGTAACTGAAAGGGCTTTGATAAATAACTGAAAGAAGACATTGAATGAAAACACAGCCCGAAGTATAATTACTTCCGTGGGACCCTTCCTACCCTTCGTAAGATAAATAATACTTAATTAAATTGGAAGCAATATCACTCGGAACAAATTAGTCCACATCTAATAGAAAATGATAAATTTAAACCTTATTATAAAGTAGGTACTTACCTTAATCTTCTCTGTAGAAAAAAAAGATTGTAAAAAATATTATTTACGATCTAAAATATTATGAAAAAACATTAGCAATGTCTTTTAAGGCCATCCTCTGTTGTTGGCATCGTCGTGTTGCGTTGACAGCCAAACTTTGGTAAATTAATAAAATACATGAAAGCGAACCCCCGAACCTCGGAGAACTGGGCGGAAAATTCTCAGCAAGAAAAGTATTTCAATGGCTTTTACGGACCACCATGGAGGAGATGTTTGGTAAGTTATTTTTTAAGTATGTTCTACTGAGTGTGAAATAAAAATTAATTATTGTCGCACAAGTTTGGTGTTGGCGTCGGATTACTAAACTTTTTATGTTCCCCATGCTCAAAAAAATAGATTTAATGTACTTAAATAAATTGTCAAATCTTAAAAAATATTCTATGTCACCAGGCGTAGGTGCGTGGTAATCATTCAGTTTTCAAACTTTTTCAGAAAACGCATAATTAATATTTGTACGTAGTTGTGTTTTATTATAGAATGAGATTTAAAATGTTTAAAGTATAGTAGGTGGTACCTAATAATTATTAAAATATTTTTTTACATTTTTTTTCTACACAGAAGATTAGTTAGTTAAGATTTATGATTTATTTCTCAGATAAATTTGAAATCATGTTTCATAGTTTTATTTTATCTTGACCTCATAGGTACTTCACTATGTAACTAGATACTTAACTAATATGATAAGTACTAACTAATTTATCAACATAAATTATTTTAAATGGCAAATGAACCAACCTCATTTTTTAACCAATAAATATGAAATTTTATTTCGCCATAAACTACATTTAACAATCCTTTTAAAAAAAAAATCATGAAAAATGCAACATTCCTTTTGAGTTTTATTTTTATTCCCTATTTCAATTGCGTGGGATAGATTTCTAGGCAGAGAGAATAAAACGCCACAATCGTCTGTCGTGGTGCAGTGGAAACATAGAAGCATGACTTTTTCTAAGCATATATTTTGAAAAAATCGAAATAAAATATATATCTCTACCACAATAATTACAATGTTAATATTTCATCACATTTTGTCACATAAATATTTAATTTCTATATTTTTTCCACAATATGTGTTTAAGTAAAAGTCACGCTTCAACGTTCTCACTGCACGCGCCTGCGGCATACCACTCGTAACCCGTTCACTTTAACACAACTTTTCATGGTCCTTAGATTGTCGAAATGTCTGGGAGAGCGTCCTCCAAAATCTAATTAACAGATCGTGCCAGGTCTTCCGCGGATGCTCTCTGTTCTTGTTGCTTACACTATCTGTCTCATACTTTATGGGATATCTATTCACTTATACGTTCCACTCTGTACTCCCAAAACATCGTGGCGACTCCGTCTTAACTCAAAAATATTTTCATACATTTTTTCTTATTAGCATGAATTATAAAAATCAAATTTTCAATTTATTTAGTGCATATTTTTGTATCAGCGATCGAGGTCAAAAATCAAAGTAAAATATTATATTTGTGTCCGGGTAACTAAACTTGTAGAAATTAACGAAATTGGGGTAACAATAGATATTCGTATGTTGGTTGCCTCCACCGCTACCGCCCCGACCGAGGGTTCTATTTAGGATGTTTTTTAGTAGGGGCGAATTTGTTTCAAACCATACCAAAACTTTCAAAGGACCTTAACATTTCACTACATTGCCACACGCCCGACCAAATCAAGAGAAGTATAAGTACACATGTACGTATCTGTACAATCTGACCAAATAGCGCATTAAGTAAGAGAGGAAGCCGTGCGATTACTATAATGAGTATTCGGATATCTCGCTTGAATTAGCTTCTTGGACAACTATATTCAATCAGATAAACTTTTTTCGATCTAAAATTTGATCACAACACCCGATCGTAACCTGCAATCAGTAAATAATTATGTATTGCGTGAAAGAGTGGAGTTTTATCATTTTTGTTTATTCCATTGCAGCAGGTATTTTCAATTTCAATTGTACCATAAATATTGCGTCCTAACTCATATCTTACGAGCTACAAGGATTACAAAATATATTGTTTAGCACTTTCGGTTTTCAAAATGAGTATAATGTAATAAGTTTAAAGTTTTTTTGTGTAACGACTGTTTTTATAACTGCCACATGCTCACAAACGCATCATTCTTAATATTGTATTTTTATTAAAATTTCTCCTGTTATTTTGTCACTCGCGAGACACGGGGGCGTATTGTAGTTCCGGCGTTAATCTCTGGAAAATAATAAATAAGGAAAAATCTTAAAAGAAAATCCAACAACACCTGATGCCGTCCGCGGGTGTAAAACATAAATCACCCACTCAACAAAGAATTTTAATGGAACTGTCAAAACGGCCCATTATTTCCACCGAAATTTTCCGAGATAAAACTACAGCCCGACCGTCGAAGGTTCGATCGAATTTGAATCTGCGAATAAAACCGCTAATGATGAGCCCCCGGCTTGGCCCTGTGCAGATCCATTAACTGGCTCAGGTCATTAGGGCCGCCGCCATTAGCACTTCCCTCGCAGCGAAATTTCTGCAATAACGATTTATGATTTCCCGCGCAGATAGGCCGCTCTAAAAATCAATTTTATTCAATTTGAAGTTGGAACTCGTCAATTGAAGTTATTTTTCAAAGTCGTTTTACAACTACATCAAAAGAAATTATCATTTCGCTACTATGATAATCAAATGTGACTTTCTGCAATTAGCGTATGTTGGATGATATTATTGTTAAATAATTATTGCATATAAATTATTTAAGTGAAACTGGTCATCATAATACGAAAACATACACTAATATTTTTTACGATAATTAACATCATATAATTAATATCATTAACGAAAAGTTTACTTTACGATAGTTAAAATCATATAAAGCAGTTGAACGTTATAATATTCATTTAGGTACCAGCGACGGGCTGTTAATACTTCGAAATAAGGTGGACTGAATCAGAATATATGCAAAATAAATTGAAATAAAATGTGTATCGTAATATTCCTATCGCAATCATTATTATACTCAGATTTTAATGAACTTCTAGAATTGTCTATATTCATATTTTTTCATCAAGCTCTCCAATTGTTTATGCTTATAACATAAAGCCATTTTCAAAAACTGTTTTGATATTATTAATTGACATGGCAGTTGTTTTGTGGTGCGACATGATTATTTCAATTTAAACGAAATTGAACTTTGTAATGCACACAAGTTGAGTTAAATTTAAGATGACTATATTTTCGAGAGGAGCAGTCCCTCTCATCATCAGGTGTAATTTGTAACTCCTAACCTAAATATAGAAATTATTTGAGTAGAGTAACGGGTTGCGAAGTAGTGAGGGTGATTTTTTTGTGTGGTCTTCAAGGGGAAGATGCTGAGAAGCGGAGACTTTTGTAAGAATGTGATGTTGATTATGTTTTCTCAAAATTTAAGTTCTTTTGGATTTCGACGGTTTCCAAACTGTTCAATTTTGATTTAATATATTTACATATATAACGGATATATGTATTAAAAAGTTTAATTTTCTAAGAAAAATATTTTATTATATTCAAGAACACATGCTTACTGCGAAGTTGCAAGTTCTGTGAAATTAAAAACCAAATTTATTAATCAATTAGAAAGACATACAGAAAAATCAAATCAACGAAAAAATATTTGACTGCTACCGGAATTCGAACCACGGATCTTCTTTTATCCGGGAGGGGCGTTTACCAATTACGCTATAGCGGCCTCATACATTTCCGTGAATATATCGACCTTATCCGTAAGTCGCATTTATTAATTTATTAACGTATACTATCCATTTTTAGAGTAATCCACTTTTTTTGGTACGGTAGGCACAAATTACTTTGCGTAACTGCCGCTAGGGGACGCCAGAATTAACCGTTAATTCATTTTTGATTTTTGGACACATTTGATACAACACACATATATTATATTCAAGAACACATTCTTATTGTGAAGTTGCAATTTTTTCAGAACAAAGTTCTGTGAAATTTAAAACCAAATTAATTAATCAATTAGTATTTATTTCGCAGAATATTATTTTAAGACGAAAATCTGGGAACGTAAATTATTTGATAATTCTACGCACTCAAGTTTGTTATCCAGAAGATTAAACATTTAAATAAAGTTTCGATGCTTTGACAACATTTTCGACTCAAAATCAAGGCAGGCATCCACCTGTAAAGTACTGTGGACCAGCTTTGTTACACCCTGTATAGGTACAGCGTAAAAAATATATTCTAAGAACACCCCTGCGTAGATAAAAAATACATTGTTGAAAAATTCAGCAGATTTCGACAGATGTTTTACTTATAGCATTAAGGTAGCGCAGGAGGGCGAGCAGGGATGATAGCCCTCGTAAATATCTCTCACATCTATATAACGTAAGAAACGAGACACCAGACTATAAGGATAGAAAAATAAGGGTCTTCCATGGATTACCTTAAGGCCATAAATATTAAAGCGTTATAAATATGTCATAATACAACCAGTTTTCTCGTTCAAAACAAAATTCTTTTCTTGAGAAAGAATAGTTTTTATTTTATTCAAGAACCTGCAAAATTTATTATGTTGTGTACCTTAAACGTTTCAGGTTATTTTATTTTTTCGTTTGCCTCATTTATTTATAATTTCTTTTCTTGGTCGTGAAGTTACTTATGTGCCAATAAAAAGTTGTTCGAAAACAATACTAAACGAGGCACACATGTACGTGTTGGCTTGATTCAATACAGAATGAAAGTACCTGAAATTACGGATGGACAACTACAAGGAGTAATATACAATATTTCATCTTATAATACCGGAAATATTGGGAGCGAGGGTGCGGACCCGGGGGATATCACGAAGTATTGTAACGATATTGGCTTATTCAAATCGACACTATTAAAACGCTGTGTGGAAATATTTATTTGTTAAAGTTTATAATAAAGAAAAGCTTCACAACTAAAGCGTTAACGATATCCATATACTTTCCTTGTCATATTCAGCACGCAGCGAGTGTGAAAAATTATTGATAATTATTTTTGTATAGTAGTCCTCTGATGTCAGTGACTACAGGATCTCCAGCTTTTTCGCCTTGTTTTATCAAATCCAATCAACATAATATCTTTTCACAATTTAAAAAAAGGCAAAATCTAAGTGGTGAATTATATAAGGCTTGCTTGGACGAGCTTGTGCCATTATAATAGTATAGTAGAGTAAATAGGTGGTTTAAACAGACGTTATAATGTGGAATGGACATGTGTGTCCCTTTTCAAGGATGATTTGTTCTATTTGAATTGATTTGTTCTCTTTCGTGAGATTTATTTTTGTGTTTAAGAAGTCTAGTCGATTTGTAAATTCATTAGCAGTCACTCCGCCGTCACCTCCATGCCACACGTATAAATGTACTTCCTTATCATTGTTTACATACAGGATATAATTATGAATTTAAAGTTTTTGTTTGTAGTATTGAACAAATATTTGTAGTTTAGGTGATCGTATAATGCTCTTACGTCCATAGTCACTACTAACATATCAAAATTTGGCAATAAATCCAACCATTCTTTCACATTACCTGATTTCATTGTAATATGTATTCTTGATTTTTTATTAGATTTTGCCGTCGTAATTTCATTTAGTGCTGGATTTTCGCTTATCCATTTCACCCATTGAGACAGTGTTTAGTTATTCACGTGTATTGTCCTTAATAACAAATTTTATAAAATTCCTTAATAACTTAATAAAAGAAAGCAATCAAATCCCACGTTTTGTAAGCTGTTGGGACGTAGATATTTTGGGCCTTCTCATAGTTGACGAATACGTACACGATTTTTTCACCACCTTTGATTCAGTTATATTCATACATCTTCTCGTGCAAGCTCTTCGATCGTTGAAGCTTTAATAGGACCATCCTCAAAATATTTGGTTTATATATTTTATATTTTTTTCGATTAATTCCTGAGGCACAATCCATGCGGTTTTGGTTAGTATTCTGAGCTCTAAATTGGTACAAAGACATTTTTTAAAGACGCATTAAACTCTAGAATGTTTGTGAAGTCTTAAGTAAATGGGAAAAATATTTTCACAATGTTACTTACCGAATATTTGATGTTACTCTTCTACGATTTAAGTAAAATGCGACAGGCGGGCTTTGAAGTAATTTAATTTTCGGCTTACCTGGAAAGAGATAAAGCGCACCATTATTTTCATACCCTGAGGCAAACAAGATCTGGAGAATATTTAAGTAATGTTCGTTTTAAAAATGTAAAAAAAAATTAAGAAAAAGAAATTCTCGAAGAATTTTTTTACAAAAAATAAATCGTCAGAGACTTAACGAAAGACAATTAAAAAGAGTCACAGATTGGGTTTGAGGTTGTGAGAGCTGCGGGCTGAGGAGAGGACCCCGAGGCCGCGCACCAAATTAAGTTCCAGCAGACATCGGAAATTACAGCACTTAATTAACGGGTCCGCTTCCGATACAAGTAAAGAATTACTTCACCGAGTTTCTGCGCTCGGGAGGTGCGGCGGCCGCTCGGGCCGGGAAGTTACGAGGCACTTCACAAATCTTCGATTGAAATTCATGTAGACAAAAAGCTTACTTTTCTTCGTTAAATATATTTATTTTAAGCAGTTTATAACACTTTAGCTATAAACAAATAATACCTTCACCCGAATGCTCTCAGATTTGTCCTTTTAATAATTAAGAATGTAATCCACATGTACGCGTATTACGAATAAAATAATTATTTAATTCTTCTTCTATTCGGCTCATATCGAGGCGTGGCCTTCATCGGTCCTCGCCTCCAAAAATTATTTAATAGTCTGACAAAAAGTAGTCAGATGACTAGAAATGAAAAGTTTTTCAATTAATTTTCATATCTTGCGGAGCTCGAAGCATAAAAAGCCTGGTGGTGGTTGAAAAGACATGTTAATAAAAATTTTTAAGTTGACCGTCAAAAACTGAATAAATTGATAATAAATGTTCCCATATTTCATAAAATTTTAATATAATCGATATTTGTAATATAATAATCGATATGTAAACATTTTTGATATGTAGAGACATTAAAATAAATTAATGGATAGGAATCGGATATTAAAACATTTTTAAATAGAATTATAAGATATTGAAAGATATGAAATAGAAATTTCGAATTACGAATTTATATTACTAATTTATTAATTTAATATTTTAACAATTATATTAGAAATTATTAGAATATCAACAAGATTTTCGGAACTTGCTCAGGTTTGTTACGTGAATAAAATACTTTCATAATACAGACGGCGCGGCGGTGACGCGGTGGCTGCGCTTGTGCAGGGTTAACTAACGAGAAGCTTCGTGTTCAAGTTCGTGACACACCACCTCGCGGTAAGCTTCTCGATGATGCACTAATGTTTTGATCAGGAAACACTTAAAATAAATCACGTCAGAGGTTACGACAGTTACCTTATTTATTTTCCCCATCATTACTGACAGACTTTTATCCAGTACATATTTACATACTAATAATAATGTACGTTTAGGGGACGTCATTGAGGCTTTTTAATTTTACGATTAAATAATTGGTATTGATTGACAATTATTAATGACGAGTATCAGACAAGTCCAATGTAAACAAATGTACAACAAAACAGACGATAATAATGTAAGCATAATCATATACATAATTTCCCAAAGTCGTCATCCCAGAACAGGCTTCGTCTGGGCGTAGCCTGTCGTTTCTTAATAATATACAAATATTTGTTTTTAATATAATTTTAAAGGTATGTAAAAACGGAAGATTCGGAATAGACTGGCGCCACACGAGAAATAGTGATTGTTATGTGGTGTAAAAATTTAACTGGTAACAAAAACAACTTGCCTAACCTCACGCCCGAAGATTACAGATTCATTACTCATAAAACGAAATATATTTCTTATAGATGTTTGGTATGTAAAATAAAAAACTCCTGACCATGATTACAAAATAACTTAATTTCACACTAATGCAAAGTGTGTCATTTCAGTATTTGGGTTTTATATTATATTTAGTAGACTGTGGACCGAAGATGAATATTTAGGGCCGGTCTTATAAACGTCCGTTAGCTAAATTTCAGACCAAATAAACCAAAGTTTGATACAAACGTCATTTTTTCGTCTTATAACAATCCGTTAGTCAAATTTTAGTAAAATTTTACCGACGGCCGATACCGACAGTCGAACCACCAGTTTACTTGTTGCCTTGCCGAGATTGTATGCTCTTGGATCAATATTATTAGCTGCTGCAGACTTTGTTGGGGTTTCAAAGGCTACTTGATTCCAGTGCAGTGTTTTGGGAAGTATCTCAAAAATCCGGTGCGAGCTAGAAATTTAAGGTTAGGTTTATAGAAGTTATGTTTCCATAGAAAAGAGAAACAATTCGCCTATGACAGCTCTAAAATCATAAACAAGAGCAGTACGATATTGCGATACTTACGGACAGTGAAAAAAGTTTAATAAGACGAGCGTCGGTAATATTTATTAACGAATGGCAATCCGTTCGTTAATTGTCGATTTACTAACGGATATTTGGTCTTTCGTTTATAAGACAGGCCCTTAGAAAACATTATTCAAAGTAATATGTAAACAAAAGGTTATGAATATTCATTTCACCAATTGATGGCTCGGGTGTCAGCAGAATAGAAAAGATGAAGTACCTCGATTGCCCGCTAAATTTTAATTCAATTTCAATTTCAATTTCAAAGAAGGGAAATGGTACCCAGACTTTGAGGTTAAATTAGGAAATGAAGTAACAAGTGAATAAAGTGAAGTAGCAGTTTGTGAAAATGAACAATTTCTTCTGCAGTCGAGACAAGCCTAAACACCCGTTGGAGGCAATGGAATCCTGTGCTGCTCTATGTAGATGAGGTGTGGAATTTAAGGTTGGAAGACACCATTAAAAGTATGAAGGCATTTGAGATATGACTATATCGACGTATGCTAAATGATGAAGACGTTCGAATAAAAAATTACATATTTAGACGCATTATTCGCAATGCGAAATATTTCTTACAACTCATTACGCAGTGGAAGATAAAAGGCAGCAGAGGTTATAGGTAGAAAGAGGCTATCTTAGCTACGTAACCTCATAAAGTGATTCAATGTCCAAAAAGTCAATCACCTTATACATTTTGCTAAGGATAAAGCATCATTACAGGCATGAAAAAAATTTGTATTTAACTTGTGCAAGTTGAACAGTTACTGGTTTGCAGATATTTAGAGTATTTACGTAGATGTATGTATTATTAATAATAATACATAGGTATATTATTATACAATATATCAACGTATTTTTTTCATTTCAGGTCATTAATATACTGCTGAAAATGTATAAATACATATTCTTTCAGTCTACTCGTATATACGTATTTTTAAAAAATTGTAATTACTCCCGGTAAAAATAATAAGGGTTTCCATCAACAAATGAAATACATATATGAAATGGTGAGTTTCATTTTCTTTTCAGTTTTTTCCAGTTGGTTCCATATTCACCCCATATAATACAATCATTAAGTATTTTGTCACGTACTTAACAGCGAAGGGCGCTAATCCCCGCCTTCTCCCTCCAAAAACGTGTTTTTTATGGTTATTAATTGTGTCAGGAAGTTGCTTCTTTTAATTTCATTTTTAGAATCTAAAACAAGATTAAAATAAATTCAACAATCACGTTTTAAATTTACGAAAACTTTTCGTAAGTGCTAATACCCAGCCCGGTCTCCCACTTTTCTAAGGTTTCACTGTTTGCTGGAGGTGTGGGCGCGGGCATTAATCATCACGAAAACCGAACCCGTATCAAGTTTCAGGGCGCACCGCACGCCCGCACCCGGGGAGGTGTCTGTGTGCTAAACTAATTATTTACTTAAGTCGCTTATCAAACCAGTTATAGTAACGGGTCACGCAGTCACACGTCGTCTTTAGATTTCAGGTTCTAGATAAATTGATAGAACGTGTGATGACAGAGTGCTGGACAGTTCAATGGCAGGTGTGAATAATACATAAAGACGACCTAGCGAATATTATCAACTTTACATAACTGCTACAAAAATCGATGTACGTCAGAAAAAACACCGAGGCATACATTGTACAGTATTGATGTACGGTTTAGATGAGAATCAACTTAATTTCGATGTTATTAATTGTTTTAACACGAGGTTGGTACAGAATTATAATTATATAAATAAAAACATACAATAATAAACATTTAGAAAATTTATCAGCAAACAAGGGAAAACAAAATTTTAAGATTGAAAAAATAAAATCGACAATGTGAAAATTCAATATTTATTCGAAATTCCAATAATTAAATATTGGTATCGATATCGTTTGGAATTTTAACGTCGTTGTATCAACGGTTGTATTAAGTTCCAATCGTGTACACTATTGTATTCATATAAATACGTTTTATATACCAATATAAATGCGAATTTATATTCATGTAAATTCGTTTCATGCATGCAATTACATTGATGCGGAAGAAACGACAGAATTCAGGGCAAAAATATATGGCGCCGTATCCATTCTAAGTCAATATGACGCGTTGGTATAATGTGTCCATCTTCATTTTTTTAAATCATCTCTTCTCTTTCCCAAAAAATTCCCAGAAAGAATCTATGAATACATACATACTATTTGCCTACAAATGTTGAAGCGACGTTCATACTCTATTCAATGTAGCTCATGTAATATTCAGAGAGCTTTCTCAGCTCTGTAATGCACTCAATCGCTGGCTAACTTTCAGTTTATTCCTTCCCCTAAATAATAGGAAAACTTCTACCTGGCACTGCAACTTCCAAGTGTAGCATTTCGATTGTACGATGTCTCGAACAAAAGCAACTCAGGTAGAAAAAGATTACGGGAAATGTAGAGTCGGAAATATGTAACGAATAACAAGGAAACTTGAACTCACACGAGCCACGAACCACACACGAAGGAAGTGCTATCAATTATCCCTGGGTCGTCAGAAAGATTACGAATTTTTTGGTTTTCAATAAAACACTAGAAAACTGTCTGCATAAAAAGTGGTTGCATCCAGCTGGAAAGATTCTAAATGCGGCAGCCTGGATATATCGAAATTCTGGAACATAACATATCTGCTGCGTGAACTAATCCTCGCGTGAATCTCTGAAAAAATAGAAATTAATAGTTCATGTGTCGCCTCTGTGTCTTTGAGAACTCTGCATCATGGATGACTTAAAAGGTGTCAGCCTCTTCAGTCGCGGGAACAGTTGTATATCCGAACAGTCACTTCCAGTCCCTAAAAGTGTCAAACATTAGCCGTCAGCAATACGAAACAGGCATCTATAAATACATATTTTACAATTGATGTATTATACAAGCTCGCGTGCCAATGTAGGACTCAAGAAAATAAACGGTTGTATAAATCTCCCTTAAGGTGAAAGTTTTATGAAAATGGCGATGAATAATGATATTATTATTGTCAGAAAAGCCAAAGAAAAACATAACAGAATGAAAATTCTTTCCCAGGGAATCAATTTATAAAAACGGTAAGTATACGACTAGAAAATATGTGCAGTTCTCCGTCGTTATAGTCGAGTATGAAACCCGATCAGTCCTTTGCACACGGACATTTCGCATCTTACAAAAGGCTTCAAACTGAATGGAGTAAAATGGTTGCTTTTACAACAAAGGGTGGCCGATTTGAACCCTCACAATGACCAATACAGATATGCATTATTTAGGAAAATCGTTATAGCAGGTTGGTTACGTGAACCGCGAGAGGGGTGGTTTAAATTGAGATTTTATCGAATTTTACCCCGAAGCGAGGCAGCGGGTATTACGGAACAACCAACAAAAGCTGGATACAATGAAAATTCAAACTGGATCTTTGTTTACTCGCAATACATAATATGAAACTGCAATTATTTCCCAAGAAAACCACGAGTATTTCTCTAGCGGGCAGAGCGGAAAATGCCACAAATATAGACACATATCACACGTGTGAGTTTTTTGACTTCAAAATGTTTGATCGATTTAAATCAGAAACTGAATACATTGAGTAGGAGTACAGGCGAGAGCGAAGGTTTTTGACAGATACAAAAATGATATGGTTGAAGAAGTTCTATTTAACGACCTCGTAGGGTTTGCAAGTCCACGACCGCAGTACAGGCCTAAAGGCACTAAAAGCCAGCTCCAAAATGAAAATCCTTGAATTCACCAGATTTATATAGATAGATTTCTAACATTCCATGTACCGAATCTAAAGTTTTTTTAACTGTGCAATGGTCATTTGCAATTTTCTAGCCGGCTATCTATCTATTTCAACTGGTTCATGTGAACTTTTTACCTTGATGCATATCATATCGCTTAACGCACTTTGAGACGTTAAGTTGCTATTTAATACATTATATGTCAAAAACACAATAATTTATCAAGATATACTATAGATGTCTCATAGAGACGAAGCTATATTTTTATATGGAAAAGTAGGTATGGAAGTCTTTTTCGGTATTCATATAACTTACGACCTATCGTTCGGCTGGCTTAAATGATCACTTTACACAATGTAACATTTTCATCTTCCTTCAGAACTTTCTAGAGTTCTATCGAACATCCTGGAACCTTCTAGACTCACAGACACACTCCGCCATACTCTTTGGAACGATATAGAACTTTCGTGAATCTTCTAGAACGTTCTCCATTCAGCATCCAACATCCACTTTATCAAAAAAAAAACAAATATATATATATATATATATATATGTGTGTGTACAGAGCATTACATGTAGATTTTTGCCTTAATAATAAATTATGAATCGAAATGTTCAAGCAACTATCATCATATTTAATATCAATATCTATTTATTTATTTATTTATTTAACGCCCTTATGGGCTTTTACAATATACAGAATATTTTTAAAAAAAAATAACATAAGACAGTTAAAATAAAAGTACAGTTAAAAGTTACAATAATAATAGTTAAAAGGTAATAATAATAATAATAATAACACAGAAAAACATAAGAAAAACATCAACTAATATCAATAGTTATCGAGATACGTGACTTTAAAATTTACATTTTTTTTACATATTTCTGAATTATCTTCTGTAATACGTAAAACTATCATGAAAGTAATTTATATAAAATATTCAAAAGTCATTCACATTAATACAAGTCAAATGAAATGATAATAACTTTGCAAAAAATATATTTTTCAAATTTCTGCAAGGTTTTAATCATTTTATTTGACTTGTTTTGACGAATATGTATTTTAATTATTCTATAAAAGTTACTTAAATAACAATTCAACGTTCAACAGAAGATAAATTAAAAATATATAAAAATGTAAACTTTGAAGTCGTTTATCTCCATAACTACTAATATCAGAATATTGTTGCTTGAACATTTTCGGCTCATTAATTAGAAAGGATTATACCTGTTAAGTGTTTTGGACTGGCTCTGTTACACTCTGTATAAAAGAAACTCCTATTTAATTTCCTATTAATAATAACCCAAATTCCAATAAGATATTTCATTTATTAACTTTAATTAATTAAGAACTTTGTATGAACCACTTGCAGTAACTACGTCTACCAGTTTCGATACCACTGTATATGCGTCCGTCCTGATTTATTAAGTATTTTGTTGACTTTTTTTAAAGTGTTGTAAGTGTTGTAAGAGTGAATAATAATCAATAATAATAATAAGAAATCATAATAAAATTGATTGAAAGCGTGTTTAGAAAGGCAAAAAGATTCGAAAATTGACTCTCCAGACTGCAAAAACGTGAATCATGTACTATGGGGCCTTAATAAAGTCAATCGATCGCATCGTAAACTGTAAGCGATATCAAATTTGCCAGGCAACATCAACGCGGGATAATTCCATCGTTCATTGTCGACCGCACAATAAAATGGCGTCGGACAACAACAATCGGGTGTCGAAACAAAAAAAATTCTTCGGTTCGAAATTCAAAGGTCAACGCTGGACAGTCCGCCCACGTCTCCATCGGCGCAAGATAAATGGAGGGAACGAATTGAAACGCGAGAGAAGAACACGAAAACCCGTGTCCCGGCCGTGTTCGGGCCGGGATGTCCAGTCTTTTAGTGCCACTGAAATGTTCCCGGGAGCATTTATCACGCAGCGCCCGGCTCCGACTGTTATTTTATCCGAGACGCTGTTTCGCGCTTTCCGTGGATGGACGTACTTTTCATTTTGTTCGTTTTACTCTGATCGCTTAAAGTTCTCGTTTATGGTGCCAATATGTTTCAAAACATTTCCCACAGATACTAACTAATTAAATGAGAAATTACTCTTTTTTACGTCGGAGAGAGAGAATGAATATTTTCATCCATCACTTCTCGATACAAGCATGCAGCAGCGCGTAGTCAATACTTTGAAATAAGCCCTGAACTACACTACAGTTTCTGTGAAATAAATCGACACAGAATATGTATCTCGTAACATTATTATAACATCATTAAGATTTTAATATATTTTAATTAATAGTTTCTCGAAAATATATATTTATATACCTAGAACTCATGCTACAACGTTTCTCTCATGCTATGATTTGGTCCTGGAAAAACCATGCCATCTCTATATTACATTAACAGGTTCGCTGCCACTAAAATTTGAGTATGTCTTCTAGGCAGCCCAATTGAAAAACGCTAATACCAGTTCCTAAACTTAATATTCAAATAAAACCACGCTTTAAATCTTTTTTTGTTAGGTTATATGGGGGAAATGCGAACCCGGTTGGGACAGGTGGCACTGTAACTGAAAAATGTATCAGTGTGCCATCACGTTGAACAAAGTATCGAGCCGGTGGCAGCGTGATTAAGCAGATGAAACCAAAATATAACTAAATGTGTGGGGTATAAAAGCAAAGGCATCAATATCCAAAAAATGTTTTGAATGCAGTCACTGAGGATTACTAATTTAAAATGAACTGAATTCCAGATTTTACATATCATATCCCTTCCAAAATCATGTTTTCTGTAAATATATAGGCTAAGTTTCTTATAAATTCTCAAATTCAGTACATTATAAATTGTTAATCTTCGATGACTGCATTCAATTTTTTTTTGATATTGCTTGCTGTCTTTGCTTTTATACCCCACATATAATATATTTAAGCTTCGTTGTAATGTTCATTCTCTCTAAATACTATCGTCATATGAACTTATCAAGATATACGCATGGCGATATAATGATTCATCAATGTTAGTAGGTTCACAATTACTTTTAAACAATATTAAGATGAATCACAATACAAGAGTGTTTTCATAAAAATATACACAACTACTAATACTAACTAATAGATAAACACAGAAACACATGAATATTAGTAACGCTCGATGACTAAACCATATGTTCATCAACAACTAGTCTACTTCTTACCTCGTCCACATTCTTATATTTTCTGATTTTTTGTTACCTGATTTCGCTACATCTTTCGTAAGAATGTAATACTTACACGGCTCGCTGTCTGCTTTCGATATCAGCCTCTTCTAGTTCACATGTTCTACGTGCACTAACCAATCAGCATTACTAACACTTCTAATTTATTCAGTCTATCGTTGGTTTAAAAATTTTCTCAGTGAGATCGCATTTTCACCGAATCAATCATGTGAGAAAATCACATTCATTATCATTTTGTACGTTTTTATTACCTGATTTCGCTGTTGTAACCCAATAAAAAAATATTTCAAAAATTTTCAGATAATTTTTAAGTTATTGTACGGTGTACAATAATATTTATTTAATAATTAATAATTTAATAATTATACCTGTTGTGTAGTGAGTTGTATTGTGTGGCGACTCTAGTCTGTCAGAGGTCTCAATTTCACCAGAGGTCTATATCCTTACTGTAGGTACATATGCGTCACGTTGGCGACAGCCCTATTTAGTTTATCACTAACAGGAATAGAGAACTCTAACTTGCTGGTCTCCTGGAACGAGGCTAGAACCTCCCGAGCACTTACTTGATCACAAGATAAGTTTCTTTACCACTAGATCAATAAGCAGGTCATACTCGAACAACGCACACGAGATACTTCAATGTAAACTTTTGACTTAGCGATATATACTACGTAACTAAACTTTTGATATATATAAGTAATGTATACTATGTTATGAGATTCGAATAAAATGAAACTGAGCAAGTATTTTCTTTCACTTCTAGATAAGTAACCCACCCTTTGCTTAGCCATCCTGAAATCGCGGTTTAAATTGAGTAGCTATGTAACTATTTGAAGTTTGTAGAAATTACCTATATACATACAGTCAAAATAACTTCAAATTGTCAAAAGGCAACTTATACACGGTGACATAAGCTTCCCATCTCTTTCAACCAACGCGAAACGACCATTTCTAAACCAACCGCCCGCCCTCTCTCACCCTTCTTTACTATCCACGAAATTAATATGTCACATTTAATTTGTCGACGAGCCGGGCTGGTGGAACTGTTCCCGGAGAGGCGTTCCAAACAATTTCTTGAAGAATGTCTTCGGACAGTGAACAGCCTCCAGGGATTAAATCCAATTCTGAGTTCAATTTTAGTTTCGAATAAATTAAACTTAACTGTTTATATTTTTTTTGGTGTGACGAAATATTTGTAAATTTAAATGCTTATTTAATAAGAATTAAATGTTATTTAAGAATCCGAAAAATCTTTTACCAACAATGAGTATCGTTTCGGGCTACGTTTGGAGGGGATCGTACAAAACAAATCCGTTTGCCTCTATAAACATATCATACAGATTAGTTATTCTATGGTCAGGCTTGTGTGGCGTGTGGTATTTTTAGTACATCTCCATGACATGGAACCTTTTTCTCTGTCTCAACACAGATCACTCTAGCTAGATAATCACAGTATAATATAAATTGTATTTGATAAATGGTCTGTTATTTTTATGCTTTACAAAATTGCTTATATTTTGTGCGCTTTACTTATTTACTGGCAGGGTTCGAAAAAATCCGATTTTTATATTAAAAATCAAAAAATCGGATTTTTTTTATATATAATCGATATATGTGTATCAAAAATTGGATATATATCCAAACATTTTTTTCCTTTTTTGCACACGTCGATTGATACAGACTCGAAATAATTAGAAATTTATTTTTTTATTTTGTACATGATTATTATTTATTAAATAAAGTTGCTCTTTCTAATGTAGTGTTATGGGTGTTTGTTTCTTTATGTAAAATAAAAAACCGATTATATGAAACAAATTAAACTTTTCTTTCGTATTCAATCAGAATCTAATCTACAAGATTTAAAAAAAAGTATCTTTGGTAGACATTTACTCTTAAAATTTAAGTCCTAAACTTTTAATAATCAGTCTGTTTAAGAGATCACATGAAGATTCCTTAGGAAAAACAATGAATGTCAAGAAATTTTTATTTTGAGAAACAGTTTTTTATAGTTTCAAAGTTTATATTTCTAACTTTATGCTCCTTTTATATAAATATTGAATCAACTTATTAATTTATAAACATATTCATTGACTTTACTTAAAAATATGCATATAAAAACAACGTTCTTTGACGTTCGGCGGGCGGATATTTCTGTTTCTTGGGATGGATAAACAAATATAAATTGAACTATTACAGCTGACCACAATGATTTTACCATATATATAATACTCCAGTATTACATGTATGGATTTAACCTAATTCTGATATTATATTTAAAAAAAAAAACAACCTGTAGCATTTTTAAAATACATCTAGCGCCATCTATTAACGACCGCAGAAAGATTTTTTGGATATATATCAATAATAAAAATCAAGCCATAAATATCGTAATATATATTATGATATATATCTGCGGATATATATCCTCGAACCCTGTTTACTGGCAGAAAGCATCGCCTATCCCCGATTATTGCTGCTAAGACTTGCGGTGATGTATCGAAAACATTGAGTTTAATAAATAATTATTCAATTTTATTCAATAAATTCCTACATAAATTAAAGGAAAAATTTATACCAGAAAAATGTTAAAAAATGTTTATTTTACAACAGCAAGTAAACATATATGGGGGTCAACTTCAGAAGAAAACATATTTTTCTTTAAAATATTGCAATCGGACTGAGAATGAGGAGGATGTCGACGAATCGAACGTTTGTATTATATGATTATGATAAAGTTAAAAATAAAATATGAGTCGTAGAAATCACATCTGCTAAAAACCTCACTATTAACACGTTTTAACCTTAATATTAAGTAAAATATTATAGTGATTCCTCCGGTCGACATGTGAAGAGCCTGGAGAATGGGTGTGCGTTCCACGATCGTTCTTTTCTCGATATTTAATGCAACCATGTAAACTCTATTCAGTTGAAACATGGAAGTACGTTCATTCTTACATTATTATATTATTTGTGTGCCTTATTTGCTTGCCATCTTTACACAAGAACACTCTGCATACTTTGAACACTGAAGGCGCCAGGATATTGGGGGTAAAGTCCTTCAACATCAAATCAACTATAACCCTTACACCTAAAATAAAAAATATTACTTTAGGAATATAAACATGATTTAAAAAAAAGGTTATATAATACGAAGCACGTTTAAAATGCCATTCTACATTACAGAAAAAAACAAATATAGAAATAAGAATGCGAAACAACACTAATGAGCATTACTTTATTAATTAAAGTAAACATCTCTGTGGTCCAGACAAAGAATGAATTTATAATTCAATTTTGGATAAATTTAATAAATTATTATTATATGTTGTGTAATAACAAAAGAGACAGTGGACCTCTATACGGAAAAGGCGCAGAATGAGGACTCCAGTAAATCTGGCCATTTCAGGGAAATGGGACCTCCGACCCACATAGTGAAAAAAAAATTTTATTTTGTTGACATCTTTTGTGTGGTCAAATTACCTAGCACATCGGATATATAGCTTCTTTCGTCAGACCACAGCCACAAAGCAACTGCTTTTTCGAGATTATCCTTAAAAATCAAGCAGTGTCTCTCGAGACTAAGAGGAACTCTTTGTTGAAATTTTTATATTTAATGTGTTCCGAACCCTAAGAATGCGTCATAGAAGAAGAATACCGTAGAGAGTTTTTTATCTTACGACATATTTCATATACCTACCCCTGAAATAAAATATAAATATGCGTTCTGTCTCAAACTCTCTCTCCCAAGGAAACAAAAAGAGACTCGCATGTCGTTTGAACCATATCCCAGAGGCAGTAGGGCTAAGGAGGAAATGCAATATTTTGCGACATTTACGTCTAAATCTTTGTTTTCAAAAGAGTCAAAAAGCTCGCACAGTTATATTGTAATTGTATTTTTGTATTATTTATACTGGGAAAAATGAATAGTAGAAATGTGCTAATACTTCAGTCAGTAGCGATTATCATTATGAAAAGTATAGAGAAATAGTATTAAGAAATATAAATTTCTGACAGATTAGAGAGATTTTTCTATTAAATAATAAGGCTATGTACGAAAAATATGAATTTATTCAACGTGTAGGTACCTAAAACCCTATCCGCGTACCAACGCGTTATGCAAACCGAATTTATGAAGAATTTATTTTTGCATATTCGCAAAAATTTATGGATATTTAATGGAATAATATAAATGCCGGTAAGGAAATGTTAATAAATAAATTTCACTAATTAAAATTCGCATACATCGAATACAATTATTATTTTTCAAGTAGGATAGAAAATAAATTTTTGTTTTATATACCTACTTGAGTAGGTAAAGTTTTTTTTACATTTCACTAATAATAAAAACCGTGGCCACGCAACTAATTAAATATTTATTAAAGGAAACACATTCTTATTGTGAATTTGCAATTTCAGAACAAAGTTCTGTGAATTATTAAACAATTTTTATTAATCAATTAGAAAAGACATAGAGAAAAAATCAAATTAATGTAAAAATATTTAAATGCCACCGGGACTCGAACCACGGACCTCACATTCTATCCGGGAATGGCGCATTATCCAATTTCGCCATGGCACTCTGATAAGTCAACGAAAATTTTTCAACCTTATATGTAGTCTCTTTTTAATTGATAAACATTTTCATTCCATTTTTAAAGCAATCCACTTTTTATAATGGAATAGTCACGAATACCTTCGCGTATCTACCGCTAGAGGACGCCAGAAATTAATTAATTTCATTTTAATTTTTGGAAACATTTGATATAACACATATATATTAAAGGAAACACATTCTTATTGTGAAGTTTCATTATAAAAAATTCGTGGTTCGAGTCCCGGTGGCATTTAAATATTTTTTCGTTAATTTGATTTTTTCTGTATGTCTTTTCTAATTGATTAATAAAAATTGTTTAATTAAATATTTACCTGACAGAATTTCCGGTTAAAATACGAAACAAAGGATTCCAACCACAAAGCAATCATGTAACTATCTAATTATGGCTCACAAAGATTCATTAGCAGCCGCGCGAAATACCCGCCGTCAGAAATAATTAGCTTGTTATTTCTCCCCAAATAGCGGGCAAATGCAGGGCGGATCGGCACAGCGGTCCCGAAACGGCCCTGACCGGTTATCAACCGATTTCGCGCCCGGTTTGTCTCATCAGGGTTAGCTACGCACCACCACACCGGCGCGGACCCTTATCGCCGCCATTAGCGCCCTTACTGACGTCACGGTCGCCGTTACCACCGTCACAATCAGCAAAATGGCCGCCGTCGACTGCGGTCTGGCCCCGATGGGTTAATCCCATTTAATTAGAACCCGGGGTTCGAAATCACAATTTACCTCCGAATCCCTAAAACGTCGTACATTACGTTGACGCGTTTGTTTGATAACCATTTGTTTAATACGGCCTGTCGTGGACCACACGCCCGAGTGCGACCGACTTGATCACGAATAAAGGGAAGTGACCACATTTCGGTGTATTATTTTGAGGTATAAAAGCAAAGATAGCAATATCCAAAAGAAATTAAAATAAATTTGAATGCAGTCACCAAGGATTACTAATTTAGTATGTACTGAATTCTAGATTTTATGTATGCGTAGGCTATATTTCTATAAAATCTCGAATTCAGTGTAAGTACATTCTAAATTAGTAATCCTCGATAACTGCATTAATTTTTTTTTGGATATTGCTGCCTTTGCTTTTATATTCCTCATTTATAATAAGTGAAAGGGGAGCGAAATGATACAATTACATTAAAATTCTAACTTTTTAATTACCTATACTACGTATGTATGTACCTATTCGTACGGTGCAAATAATTTCATAACTAAGATTTTTGGCATGTAGTGAATAGGAATATAGTGTAGTACATGTGTAGAGCATGACGGGAAATTTAGTTGCAATGGCGCGTTGGAGCATTCAACATGGCACGTTCGCCGCGGAGACCTTTTTATGTAATGACGACTGAATCGATGCCATACAGCGCGCATTCCGCACGCGGTTCGATCTCCCTCCGCGTGCAATTGTTCCCAACCGCCGTTCAATTTTGAAGTAGGTTAAGAATTTTCGAACACGGTAATGTGGCCCCATAAATTGTTACACGTGTTCCATTTGCGGTGACGCCAGAAAATGAAGCACGTGTTCAAGTTTTTGTTGAAGAAAGCCCACGACGGGCAACGAGACGCCGCGCTCAAGTGCTCGGAACTTCGCGTCGGAGCCTTCAAACCATTTGCAGAAACATTTGAATTTTCATCCCTACAAGATGATGATCGTCCAGAAACTCCTTCCACGTGATTGATTAGCTTCAACGTGAACAATGTGTTAGTGTGCGCACTTTGGAAATTTTACAGGACCAATATGCACTGATCATGACATCGGACAGGGCTCATTTCCACTTGGATACGTCAATAAACAAAGTTCGATATTGGGCACATGATAACCCAAGAGAATTGAACCAACAGCCTATTCACAGTTTAAAAGTAACGGTTTGGTGTGCATTGTCTAGTCGTAATAATTGGGCCTTTTTTGAAGATGAGCGAGGGCAGGCAGTGACGGTGAATTCAGAGCGTTATGTGGCCATGCTACAAGATTTTTTCATCCCTTTGGATACCTAGAGGAAAACGAAATGGACACTGAAAACATCTGGTTCCAACAAGACGGTGCCACTTCTCACACAGCGAGAATCTCAATGGATCTCATCCGTTCAACTTTTCCCGGACATTTTGTCTCTCGAAATGGTGACGTTCCATAGCCACCTCGCTCGCCCGCTCTCACGCCCGACGACTTCTTTCCTTGGGGGTAACTGAATTCAAAGGTTTACGTCAACAGGTCATGAAATCAAGGACGCAATTCCTTCATTGTTTGACTAATATAAGAAGATTTTTAAATGCTGTCACTTATAACATAATAATAATGACAAGAAAAAGCATATAAAGTAATTCATATTTAATAAACGTTTTTGTAAACTATACACAACCATACATGCAAGACTTCTCTAAGACTTTCTTGATTATAAGTTACCTACCTATTCTGGATTCTTGGCAATAAAAGTTATACCAAAATAAATATTTTTCCTCTAGGTTTCATAATTTTTTCTTACTATTATAAAAAATTTCTTATTATTTTAGTTTTTCTATTATATCCCGCTTTTTTACTCAACAGATTTCAAAATCCCGCTTTTCCAAAAAAAAAT
This sequence comes from Agrypnia vestita, assembly GCA_016648135.1. Taxonomy (NCBI): domain Eukaryota; kingdom Metazoa; phylum Arthropoda; class Insecta; order Trichoptera; family Phryganeidae; genus Agrypnia; species Agrypnia vestita. Next base: position 254,974 of record JADDOH010000592.1, on the reverse strand, counting down.
TCTGGCAACGCTGGTTCTGGCGTATATGTAAATTAATCTAATATAAGTAAATAGTAAAAATACAGTGTGTCCGGTGATCGATGAGTCGAAAATGTTTATGCAACCATGACCTAATATCAATAATTATGGAGGTATACAATATCAAAGTTGTTTTTTTTTTCAATATTTCTGACTTATTTTTTGCGAAAAGTTGAACTATCATTAGAATAACTTATATCGATTATGAAACATTCATTTTCTTCAATACAACACAAATAAAATGATAGAAACCTCATAAAAAATTATATTTTAAATTTTTACAAGGTTTTTATCATTTTATTCGACATTAGAGCGAACGAATTTTTCATAATCGACATAAGTTACTGTTATGAAAAAAATTGAAAAAAAATGCAAACTTTGATTCTGCTTATTTCCATAATTATTGATCATTGGTCATGGTTGCTTGAACGTCTTCGACTCATTATCATGGCATTAGCTGTAAAGACTCCGACACGGGTCACCGGACACAATCTACTATATTAAAAGAAACCCGTGTTTCCCTATCCGCCTAATTTTTTTCACAACCAGACAATGCCATCCATAGGTGGTTACGGTGGTAGATAGATTGGTATCACATCGAAAGTAGTAGAGTTTTGTGGGGGTGGTTGAGCGTGGGTGGGAGTGGGTAACGAAAATGTGCTATCTAGCACATTGCTTTATTATGGAAAGGTCGCGAATGCTTCAAATTGTTTCAGAAAAGGTCGGCCGACTGTGTCGGTGAATCTGAAAGATTCCAGAAAGTTCATGAAGGTTCTCAAGGGCTCTAGAAGTTTTTGGAAGGATAACGTTTTAGAAGATAACAAACTGAGTGGCGGAGTGTGTCGGTCGATCTAGAGGTTCCAGAACGTTCGATAAAGCTCTAGAATGTTCTGGAAGGAGAACGTTATAGAAGATTCCCAAAAGTTCAAAAGTGGCAGAGTTTATCGGTGAATGTAGAAGGTTCCAAAAGATTTAGGGAAGGTTCCAGAATGCTCTAGAAATTTCTGGAAGGAGAACGTTTCAGAAAGGTCTATATTTATTTCTTTATTTATTTTATTTCTACGGTTTACACCTTATTTTAATTTTTTTTATTTATTAAATACAAATCATTATATATTTACATATTTGATACTATAGATATATATATATATATATTATATATATATATTTTTTTAGTACATAAATATATAAAGAAGAAAATAAGTTACAAAATATGAGATAATTAATGCATAAAGTAAAGTAAACTAAATAGTACATAAATGTATATAGGCAGAAAAAAAAAGTTACATAGTATGTGATAATTAATGCATTTATGTGGGAAAAACAATTTAAAAATAAACTAACAATAAGCAAACAGTTTAAAATGAATATAGTAAAGAGAGAAATTTAATTAATTATGAGGGTTTATTTTAATGTTTTTTTAAAGGTCTCATATTTTTTTTCAATTCTTAATTTAACGGGTAATTCATTAAACCATTTAACACCTCTAAATGTATAATGATGCTGTGCGGTTGTGGTAGATACTACAAGGATATGCAATTTGCCGAGATTTATATTTCTGCTACTTGATACTAGTTGGATCAGTTCGTTATTATTTCGAAAATTTTTATAGAGTTGTAAAACGCAATTTTGTTTGTAGATAGTATGTAGCGTGGGGACTTTAATTTATTGAAAAGCTCAGTAGTCGGATAATCATTGGGTTTTTTAAGAATGATCTTTAAAATTATTTTTTGGGCAACTTCTAAAGGTTTTAATGTAGTTTTGAATGCACCACCCCATGAGATAATACCGTATTGTAATATAGACTGGACTAAAGCGTAATATAGAGTTTTTAACAATTTTATACCTAATATATTTCTTATTTTAATAAATACACATATGAGTTTTCTTATTCTTTCTACAGTTTTATTAATTTGTATTTTCCATTTAATATTTGAATCAATAATTCCTAGATATTTAATACAATTTTTTGAACTTAATACTGAACAGTCGTATATATTATTATTATTATATCGTAATATATTATTATTATTTTTATTAGGACAATTATTAGATTGAATCTTTATTACAAAGTTGTTGGGCGAGTTTTTTTCATTTAATGTGAAAGGAATATAGTGAATTTTTTCTGTATTTAGTGATAATAAGTTTTCATCGAACCATTGTTTACAATATTTATACTCTGATTTGCTGCTGCAATTTCTGCAGTCAAAAACTAGAGCTGTATCATCAGCATATGATAAAATCTGACCGTCGACAGGTAAATTTAACATATCATTTACATAGATAATAAATAGTAAAGGTAGTAAAACAGTACAGTACCTTGCGGTATACCAAATTTTGATGATTTATTTGAACTTAATGTATTTTCTAATTTTACAGAATGATTCCTTTCTTTCAGGTAACTTTCTATCCAAGTTTACACTTTACCTGTAATTCCAATCTTATTTAGTTTATTTATTAATTTATTATGCGAGATACTGTCAAACGCTTTGCGTAGACCTATAAATATACCTAGACATTTGTTACCTTTATCTAGTGACGAGTATATTATTTTTGTTAATTCAGCCATGGCGTCCTGTGTACCCCTATGCTAGCGAAAACCAAATTGGTGGTCATTTAGTATTTTTTTATGAGAGATAAATTTTAAAATTAGTTTTTTAACGATTTTTTCAAAAATTTTAGCGACATTTGATACAACAACAGATATTGGTCGATAATTTGAGATGTCCGTAGTATCTCCAGATTTATAAATTGGCATTATTATGGTGGTTTTATAAATTGTTGGAAAGTATCCCTAGTTTAGACTATATATAGTTGATGATACGGGTTATTGGTTTGATTAAAGATTTTAATTATTTTTCAGTATTTCTACTGTTATTTTATCAAACCCTGGTGCAGAACCACCTTTCATATTCTGTATGACATTTTTAACATCGGATTCATTTATATTTTGAAACATTGAGATATTTTCTTCGATTTCTGAATCTCGATCAATAGGATCGTCGTTTTAATTTTTTTAATATTTTTTGCTAAATTCGTACCTACGTTTGAAAAATAATTATTTAGGGCATCAGCACATATTTTTGGTTCTTTTTTTTTCAATTGTCAAAATATTATTATTAATGTTTAGTTTTTGTATATTTTGATTTTTTATTTTCTTAATAACAATAAAATAAAAATCTTATACATATCTAGATAACAGTATACATTATATATGTAAATATATCTGAGCATGCATGATCATTTACAAATGTATACCTATAGGTACATACATATGAAATTTATAAAACAGTACCTTTTAAAATAATTGTTGTATTTTTGTTTGCTAGGGGATTTGATTATGCGAGAATAATTACTTTACCGTCAGTAAAATGTGCCTTAAAAAGACGCAAGGGGGACATACTTCTGATCCAATCTCTCATAAAAAAGGAGTTTTGTTGTTAAAGTAAAGAAAATTATAAAGTGTATATCAGTATGAACAAAGACGTGTATTCATATATGTATTAACAAAGTTTAACCAAATAAATTAACGGTAAAATGTTCGTTAAGGAGATACCATTAACGACTTAAAGTTCACGCCTAGAATATCTGCAATTCGTGCATACTCGTTTCCTAGGATGGAAAGTCTGTTGATCGTGGAGTATTTTTGGTGAGAAGGTTCCAAACTGAGTGGCAAAGTGTGTCGGTGAGTCTAGAAGGTTCCAGAACGTTATAAAAGGTTCGAGAATGCTCTAGAAAATTCTGGAAGGAGAATATTCTAGAAGTTATCAGAAAGATTTATAAGGCTCCAAGCTGAGTGGCGGAGTGTGTCGGTGAGTCTAGATGTTTCAGAAAGAATTATAATGCTCTATTCTGGAAAGGGCAAGTTCTAGAAGATTTCCGAAAGTTCTATAAGATTTCGGAATGCTCTATAAAATTTTAGAAGGTTCTTTCTAGAGTGTTTTGAGTGCGTGCTAAAATATCTGTTGATATTTTGGCAAGGCGAGGCAATCCAATCACAGGCGCCGAAACCGAAAAAAGGTATTTATTTTTATTACAGCATATTTAAAAGACAAATATTTACACACCTAACTAAAAAATTAATAAAAATAAAACACTTTAAAATAAAGAAATATATTTAAACAATGATTAGATTAAAAGTAAACAATAGTAATTTAATCAAAATGATAATAATAATAAAGTAAAATAAAGATAATTAAACCAATAGGTATACCAGATAAATATCCAAACCAAAAAAGTAAATAGTTAATATAAATAATATATAGGTATGTAAAAAACCTAGAAGGTAGATTACCATAGTAAATTTAAGGAATATTTTACCAAATTTTATATATTGCACGATTGCACATTTTTATTCTAATTGTAAAACAAAAAAATTTGATTAGGTGCTAGCATCATCTGTCACGCAGCTATGGTAGCACCATTGTAAAACGTCTACTGGAACTGTGTCGTTGATAGGAGTTAAGCAGGCAAGATCTTCGAGATCTTAAGAACGATATGAATACTGCATATAAGATATTTTTTTCATACATTTTGATGTTTTTCTTTTGTTTTATATTATTTATATTTCTTTCTCATTCATTATTCTATTATATTCGTCTGTAATAAAAATAGCGTTTTCTTACATAAGATCATCACTCAATAAACAATGCAAATGCATTTAAGTCACTAAATTTAAATATTTTTTCTACCCACCGTAAGATTACATCTCTTTACATTTTCATGTAAGTACATAACTTCACATTACGGAAAGTTATTCGTCGTATGTCGTGTAGTTGTCGGCTCGCCTGGAAAAGTTATCGCGAGGCTGCAGATACGCCGAGATAATGTTCACAAAGCGAGAGAACCAATACGTGACGCCACTGCAAGTGCATATTGCTCTCCGACCTGTCTCCAGGAGACATTTTTCTTTTAAATGTTCAATTGTCACCTCCAAAGGGCACTTAAATTATTTTTAAATAAAATTCCTAAAATATTGATACATCATGATCTGCATTAAATATTGTTTTAACATTTTAATGGAGGTTTATTTAATCTAATATAGAATAGAATGTGACAAAATGAACATACTTCAAACCTAACTTAACCTCGGTGCGTGAATTATCCATTCAATTAAGCATAGATCAGACGTTTAATTTAGGTACACCTTTGATCCCTCGGGTAAAGTCCTTTAAATCGAAAGGCCAGGTCAAGGGAAATTTAGCCAAGGTTTTTCCCAATGATAAACGTAGAAAATCTATTTACTTTCTATAATATTTCGTTCACGAGCTAATAATTAGCTGACAGTCAGGTTTATTACAAATAAAGAATTATCTTTATTATTTATTACAATGTCGAATGACAACATTGATCTAAACTGTGAACCTGAAAGGAATTACCTCTGAATACATTATATTTCAATGTACGCTAAAGCGAACAAATGCTTTAACGAATGAGGTTCTATGTACTACCAATTAAGATCATTCTAAAGTTCCCGATTGTCCATCTAAAACGTTATTTTTACTGAAATGAGATAATACGCTTTTGTTCAAAATAATTATTTATATACGAAGCTTCGTACAGGCGACTCGTAACGTTAAAGCGTACATTATAACCGTCTGACTCGGTGTAATTATTAAACGTTTATCTAAGCTTCGGTCAAGAAAAACAGCCTTTTAAATTTTGCGTTCACAAAACCACAGGCAAGAGGATGAGAATAATTAAGGCCACTCCAAATGGCTTCAGTCTGCAGACCCGGCCCGCTGCAGCTGCGCGCTCCGCCTGCAGGACGAGAGCTCTCGCGAGGAAATGTCACGTCCAGAGTGGATGCCGGCTATGAAATAAAGATATTGAGTCACGGATGGAGAGCGGTATTTTAATATAAAATATGGACGCTTAATGGAGATAAAAGGATGTATAAAAACAATGCATAATACTCTAAATTGCGTTAGAATAGTGAAAAAGTTATAGCATCACTTAAAGAATCTTTAAAATTTAGAGATAATGTACAGATTCAATCAGTTACCGTTTATTATATTTTTAATATTTACAGCGATTTGTGATAAGATATTCTCTATCAATTTAAAATTTGCATTAACCAACCGTATTGATGACTTTGATGACCCGCTATACAGCAGTATTTTTGTCAGGACAAATACTGTGATACAGTGAATATTAAAAATTACTTTTCAAAAATATGCACATCATTTAATTGTGTCATTAATAAGTACTAGCCGTACATCCGTGAAAAATCACGGGACATAATAATAATTAATAACGACCCTCGCGTGTTATAGGTCTTTTGTGTGGGTATAGTGCGTAATACGCGCATTGTTTCTTTGTTTAGGTTTACGGATACGCCCCTCTCGTATCCGTAAACTTACCGCAACGAAACATTGCGCGTATAACGCACTGTACCCACACTAACTCAATTGCGAGCATACATGAAAAGACCTATGACCGAGCCGCACGTTGATTGATGTGTCACACTTGGGCGCCCGGCCTTATTAGTGGTTAGTGATCATCAGTTTTGTTATTGTAATTCCAGCGAGTTACGGACAGACAGACATTCTTAATCAGGATAGTTAATTTTTTGGATGGCATGATATCATTAATTGAATCCATTTTCCAGATAATAAACTCGTAAATCCAGTAAATACATTGACAATATAAGTTGAGGTAGGTGTGTAAAAAGGTAGGTACATAACGATGTTCCTAAAACAAAAATGAAAATAAAAGCTGTTTGGCTATTACTATAGTAGTAATATTGCGATGAAAAAATTCCAACTAAAAGGCCTCGTGATGAAATTATAGTTTACCTACACCGGCTGCACGTGCCCGGCGCTGCGGGAATAGTTACCGGGAGTCTCCCCCTCCCCCACCTGCCTCTCGCACTCGCGGATCATTTTGAGGACTTTGAGATTTTGAGGCATAAGATGTGCAAACTTTTATAATTGTATGTAAAACTTGAGAATTGCCGAGTTAGAATATATTTGAATCTATGTAAGAAAAGCGACGTAAAATAATCAAAACAAATCTAAAAAACATTTCCCCCCTATTATTTTACTCCTTCCCCTCCCCTGATATATTTTCGATGCAAATCTGTACCGTTTGACCAATCGGACTCAAAGTTTGGAAACTTATTCTTTAGGACCCGGCGGGTAACATAGGCGACATTTCCGCCATATTTTTTACCTTCCCTTCTCTATATTTTAGATGAAAATCTGTACCGTTTGACCAATCGGACTCAAAACTTGGAAACTTATTCTTTAGGACCAGTCGGGTAATACAGGCGACATTTCCTCTCTCTCTCACTCTCGCGTGACGTTACACATTTTTAGCGATCGATTGGTTAATGTGGATATTGCTGCCTTTGCTTTTTACACTACGAGGATATTGCTGTATTTTCTTTTAATAGTTATTGGGAGACATGATTTCGAAAGGGATAGAGCTATATTTCCTATAAATCTCGAATTTAGTACAATCTAAGGTAGTAATCCTCGGAGACAGTGAAGTTTTTTCGGATATTGCTGCTTCCGCTTCTGTAATCTTCACATACTGCAATATATTCTTTGATTTTATATTTTGTAGCTAGGAATACAAAAGTGAATTAATGTTTACGAATCCCACTGCGAGATTTAAATAATCCTTTCGAAAAATAAGGAAATATTTTAAATCAAGTGAACAACATTATTGACAAAATGAATCCAAAAGAATGTTGAATTGATCGCTGTTTAAGCCACGGAGGGGTCCGTGACAACGACGGTGCGAAAGAAGTAGTCCACGAAGCGTTTAACGAAATTAGATTCGTGATAAAATGTAAATTGCGACGGAGCTGGTTTTAGAATGCTAATCCAGACAATGATGTATGTTTTCGCCCCCGGTGCATTCACACTTAATAGTATGTAAACAAAAACATGCGGCGAAATAACGGGAAACAGCCACGACGATCCGAGACAAGGATCTGATTACAAGAATGCCCCCGAGGACGTCGAGCGAGATCAGAGGTGGTTCATTACGGCCGAGCTTAGCATCAGACCGAACTGGCGCCCGCGCAGGTTACTCCTGCATCAGATAACGCTGACAGCAGCCCGCTACGTCAGCACCGAAAGATTGGGCGTATAATTAAGGAAACATATTCACGAAGCAAAAAATCGTGTTGGGAAATACGTCATACCGTGGACAGCCAGAAATTTTAGAAGAGCTTGGTTTTAGCGTCCGAGACGAATATATAATAGAAAGGAGAGAGATAACGGTGTATATTTAGTGCTTGGTACCGACAGTCACGAGGTCGACAATAAACAATAAACAAATAGGAGAGAATGCTAAGTTGAATCGGATTAAAAAATGGTCACTTGGGTGGTTTGTAATAATGGTGTTTTAACCGGTGACATACTAACCGTTATTTTAGATTTGAAACTGATAGAATCGATGATTGGTAATGATTTTTCGCAATTCGACGGACAGCTATCGGTAATAGATAACAATTATATCTCAAGTACTAATCATCGATATAATCATCGCTATAATAATCCGATATCAATATCAAATAACAATACCGTGAGTAACAAGTAACGCGAAGTAAATAAATGAAGAGAGAAAGTTAAGAAAGATATATGCGTGACGCAAGTGATGACGACATCTGAAATAGAGTAGAACGCGGAAAGATTCTGAAAGATAATCTTGTGAGAAGTATCAACAATCGACGACGACGAAATGTATTAATGTAAATGCGGCGAAAATTCGTTGTCAGGACGGAACTGAAGAGTGTGGCGCTCAATCCTCTCTGTCAAAAGAGCACAATGGTAATTTCGTTCGTCTTAAAGATAATATACTACCCGCTATTTGGAGTTTTCAGGGCAATCCTCGTTACTTGCAACATATTTCCATAGAGGCGAAAATTTAGAGAAATATATTGTCCTTGGAAGACTGGTGGGCAGACGAAGCTAGGGTCAACAAGACGATGGTGTAACCAAATGGTGGAATCTGTCGGCGTTCTAATCGGCCCGCTCACTCACGAAGCGAAAAATAGCTGGTGTGATAACCATGGCCTAAGGAATGCAATGCGTGTGTGATCACATGGTCGATAGATTATTATATTATATTATTATAACAACTAAAGAAAATGTTGAACTTACAGTACATTTCTGCTTAAATTGTTTTCTTTGATTATTCTTTACGTTATTTATGTACTTACTCTCACAACACTAATTATGTTGGCAAATGCTACGACGCTTGATAACACTTGCTTAACTAAGTGAGGCACTAAGCAAGTGTGATCGGCAGTTAAGTTCATTCTTCATCACTCAATGTGCATCCTATATCTTGCACTCAAAAGACAACCGTTCGACACCTTGTGGTTGCGTTGCGAGCCTTGTGGCTCGTGGCCATTGCTTCTACTGAGAGATACGACTCATGCTGGCCTTCAATTGCTGTTAAATATCAACTATAAATATAAAAGTTTTTCCAAACCATAAAATCCCTGAAAGTACATAAATAGTTTGGCATGAACAAATGAAAAAAGCGAATTTATTTTTAAATTATGCCATTTTCAAGCGAGTTTATATTCTGAATTACAAAAAAACGTTTTTTTTAATATCATAATGTAATCAAGAGTTAGCACTGAATGTGATTTGAATAAATCAGAGTTTCGCGATTAAAATTTCTGAAAGTAACAGACTGGAAATATTCTCAAAAATATAGTTAAAGCATTTCAAAAATATTAAAGTGCGACTTGGTAGGATATAATGAATTCTCACAACAAGTTAATGAGTTTGTGTATTTGGGTTTGCTAAACAGGTTTACTCGCAACGGCAAGGTTGACAATGATATCGACAGTAGAATCGCTACAGAAAATAATATCAATGGTGTTCTGAATATTAGTCAACAGAAATTTGTCATATGAAGAAAAATAGTACCTGGTGCATGTTGCAGACCTGGCGCCAGCACAAATATATGGAAGTGAAGCCAAGTAAATAAAAAGGAAGAAAGCAGACTGAAAGAAATGGAAATACGATCGCTTAGGTACATGTGTGAAAAATCGTTGTATGATAGAATGAAGAATGAAAAAATAAGAAGCGTACGTAGCACAGATAAAAAAAAAGTACCCCTTAAAAACCAAGTTTTTATTATACTCCCTTTCTCATTTACTAGTTGAAACACTTTTTTCGCTTAACCTACGCGTTGGGCTTCGGTCGGGCGACGCTACGAAAGGGAGTAATAAAAATTTTCCAAAAATCCAAAATTATAGTATAATCACGTTTCGCGTCTACCAGACGCGTTGAAATATTTTCATACAACTTAATAAGTTGTATGAAAAAACCATTCAAAATTTGAAAAATCTAAAAATTTATTATTTTTTTTAAGGAAAATTTGATAGATCTTCTTGATCGTCGCCACGAGTCTGCTTGCAAAGTTTCAGCTCATTGGATCACGGGAAAGGGGTTTGAAATGGATCCAAAGTTTTTTCGTCAGACAAGAAGACAAGCAGACGCCACGAGTTAATGTAAAGGGAGTAATTAAATAAGAGTCGCTCGGTTGGTTTGGTTGTGTGGAACGTGTAAGGAGAACATAGAAAAAAACATATATGTGGAGAGTGTTGAAAGCTACAAGAATAAATAAAGTTGCATTCGTGAAAGACTTGGCATGATCAGATAAAACTGATATTGGGAAACAGCTCAGCCAAAAAGAGTTCGTGATAAGAAGAATGAAAGTGGACGACCATAATTCTTATCTTCTTGCATCGTCCACTTACGGTATTATTCCTTTCTGCGTATCCTTGCGGGGAACCAGCGCGATGATAAGATAATTAGTTAAGGAAATCTTTGGATTAATTCGTTACTGTAACATATGTTTCTTCTTCTCGTGCCTTAGACGTTCAACGGACGTGCGCTTACAAATTTTTATTTATTGCGGCCTGGAAGAGCTCTGCTGGAAAAACCTCTTCAGTTATGATGTTCTCCTTCTAGGACCTCGATATCCCGCAATCTTTCTTTGCATTATGAGACTCAAGACTTGATACGCCTCTCGATATCTAATTACATTTCAGAAATATTGAGCTTTCTTTTCTCTTCATTAATTCATACCGTAATTATTTTATATCATAACTTATTAATTATTTTATCTTTACTTATAATTATTTTAGTCATGTAGAACGTATGAGCGAGGAAAGGTTAAGAAAATATATGAGGCGAGTGTTGAAGGCAACAGGAATAGAGGGCGTCCGTGAAAGACCTGGAACGATCAGATACAAGTATTGTATCTGATCGTTGGCCCTGATGGCCCTGTCAAAAGACTGAACAACCGTAGAGCACGTATGAGAAGATGTATGAATGTAGCCGAAGCAAAAGTGGTGTGCCAAGTGTGTGAAACATATGGCGTTCTATCCTCTTTACCTACCCTTGCGGGGAAACGACGTGATGGTTAGTTAGTTAGTTTATCCATTCAGTTTATTTTGAGCATTCTTTAGTGTACCCACTTTGTAATTTGTGCTGTTATCCTTGCTACGATTGCGTTGAATGCATACCTAATTGTTCTAGGCTGGATTCTATCGAGTGGAATGGAGTCCTTTTGATTTTTTTTATATACTAGCGAATATTGATTTGAATGTTAGTAGTCTCGAAGAATAAAGAGCACTATCGGAGAAATTGATAAGCCTTTGAAGTTACAAAGAGAAAGAATTGTACACTTATCCTTTCAAATAAAGAAAAACGGAAAATTGCTCTCAGGAACGACTAAAAGATGAAGCGGAAAATAAATTGTTCCCAAGCGAGACATGCAGTAAAAATTTCAGGACCGACAGTTTAATGTACGAAGCTGTGAACGACTGATTTACTTCATCCCGTGGAATGATAAATTGCTTTTATTTTCCGAAATACTTTGCAGCAAACAATTGCAGTTTTCGAATCGAAAGTCGCCGAACGCAAACATTGTCCATGGGTTAAGGCGGTAGTCAGACTTATCGATTTTTGGCAAAGAGCCACGTCGCTGGAATACGTGATGGGCGTAATGCAGCCACGACTAAGGGAACAGTGTCACGTACCGCGTGTGACCTAATGCACTGCAACGGCGGCGTCTGGTGATAAGAAGAGCCGGATTAATAAAAGAAAAATGAAATAGTTCCGGAATACCCCGCCCGAATGGAGCTCCGTGTAAAGTGACATTTAATTAAGCCAGAATTGCCTACACTGGAAAGCAGATTCCGCAGTCAACTAAAACAGTAGTAAAACGATATCATTTTAAAAGGTGTGGATGGTACTGGAATTCATTTGACCATGTTGAGGAAAATCTTAATAAAAATTCCCATATCAGCAATATTGAGACTTTATATAAAATAAAATAATAATATAAAATTTTAAGAATAGACAAAACAAGGTCGCCCTCCTGCTCACACCCTTCAGCACGAGGGAGTGACTTCTATATTCTATGACATTTCTGTTATTTTTTACATTGACATTTGAAATGACATTTCGTTTTCAAATGTGAAAAACCGGGATATATCGATTTTTTTCCAGTAATCCCACAGCCTTCCGTTTCTTTTTCTTCCGGACAATCAGCCGTATTCTGAAATAAGCATTATTTTTTTCTGTATCTTGACAGTTATGTTTAATATGCTATTGCCGCTTCAGTTCTTCTATTTTCTTCTATTCTGACAGCTATATTAATTAATATTGTAAAGCCGGCAATTTTGACGTTTTAAAATTGAGTGGTTTGAAATTAACAAATTCAATCAATCAGAAAGTTGTTAAACGTAAACAAACGTTAAGCTTTTCACAATTACGAAGAATCATTGAATTCAATTATTTCAAACCTGTTAAAATTAAAATTTCAAAATTGGCGACATTACAGTGTTATACAATAATTGTCGAGATACAGAAAAAGCAACAATGTTGAGACAGTTCAGAATACGGCCAAATATCTGAACCTTCTCCCATAAACTGGCGTATTTGTGCCGAAATAGACATGGAAACTAAAATAACTGAGTCCTTTTACGAACCCCAAGTGTTTAAATAATCCCCAGTGAATATCTATTTCTGAACACATCCTCTAAATATGTTATAATATTAAACGGTTTATTATTCATAATTTTAATATCCACTTCTAATTAATTAAACAGCTTGATGTTTATAACTGCTGCCCACCATAAGCTAGTACACAAAATTGTAAATGAATCGGGATTAAAGTCATTAATAGTGAAATAATGGACTCCTTAACGAGATCTTTGTACATTTAATCAGCCTGTTCATGCCCGAATACCCATTATTTGGGAAAACGAAAGACAAGATTTGTTATTTTACAGATTGCCGGCAATTAGGCGTACTCGTATTGATCATTTTATACTACGTGGTCTGGGAAACAAGAGGAGAATCTGAAGAGTTTACATTATATTATATATTAGGACCTTACATATGAAATTGGCGTTTAGTATGGGAGGACCATAAAGCCGATTTTTTTTTATTATAATATATTTATTTAATCAAAGTATGTACCATTGCTATCTATGCACTTTGCCATCTCATAGGTAGTTCATCGATCCCTTTACTAAAAAAACCATTCGGACGGGAATCAATAAAATCTTTGAAGGCGGTTTGGACTGCCCCATCAGAGTTGAATTTTTTCCTTTGCAAGAAGTTATCCAAATTTCGAAAAAAATGGTAATCTGTTGGGGCAAGGTCCGGAGAGTACGGTGGATGTCTTAGACATTCCAATGGAAGCTCCTCTAATTTGGTAGCCGTCTGTTGTGCAGTGTGTGGTCTAGCGTTATCATGAAGCAGCAGTGGCCTAGAGCGATTAACCAGCCTCGGTTGTTTAGCAGCTAGCTTTTCCATCATGGTTTGCAGTTGCTGACAAATAGACATCTGCCGTAATCGTCTGGCCAGATTTAAGAAAGCTGTAGTGAACGACACCAGCACTAGTCCACCAAACGCTCACAAGTGACTTTTTTGGAGTCAATTTTCGCTTGGGGCATGGTTTGGCTGGTTCGGCAGGGTTCAGCCATTGCGATGAGCGCTTCCGATTATCGTACAGGATCCACTTTTCATCACAGGTAATGATTCGATTTAAAATCCCTTCATTATTGTGCCGGTTGAGTAATGCAACGCAGCAGTCAACGCGCGTTTGTTGATTTGCTTCACTCAATTCGTGAGGTACCCACCTTTCAAGCTTTTTCACCTTACCAATTTGCTTTAAGTGGATTAAAACAGTTTTATCACTAACACCGCAGCCTGCAGCTAACTCGGATGTGGTTTGCGATGGATCCGCTTCCACAATAGCCTTCAATTCTTCATTATCAACTTTGGTCTCCGGCCGTCCACGGGGCTTGTTCTGCAGGTCGAAATTTCCAGAACGAAAACGTTGGAACCAAAAACGCACTGTGTTTTCTTTTGCGGCACCGTCGCCATACATATCATTAATCCTTCGAGCCGTTTCTGCAGCACTGGTGCCACGGTGGAACTCGTACTCGTAAATAACGCGATATTTCAAGTTTTTCATTTTGTAAACTGAGTGACGCAAAGAAAAAAACAATTGAGGAAAAAACAAATGAATTATAATTTTCAAAACACAAATACATGAGTAAATAGCTGTATAAATTTTGATTTGGAACTAACCTAACCAAAGAGAAGATATTTGAGATCAAATTTGCCAGTACGGCAAAACGCCAATTTCATATGTAAGGACCTAATATAAAACAAAATAAGCAAAAATAAACATTGCGTAGACCGTTCATATTCATATATTTTATATTTTACTGCTTATTTCTGATATCGTTTATGCATATACTTTTTGAATTTAATGTAATATTTTTTATGTAAAAGACTGTAATGGGCGTATATAAGTAAAAAGACCGCGGTGTCGGTTGTTTTATATATATTTAGGATCTACTGACAGACGGGAAGCGTAAGTAATACCTTTTGTATAAAGAATATAACCGGATTCTTATTCGAGGGGTGTAAATATTTTACAAAATAATATTTAGAAGATGAATTAATCTGTCAATACGATTTCGGACATTTCGAATAGGATGTGACGAGGGTCGAAACTGCGATAACTGATTAATTCCGATTCGGACGCACCGAGTAAATTAGTTTCACGTTCCCTTGTTTATACGAAATTACGATGCTAATTAAATTGCGTATTGTCTACTATGCGTATTGCTAAGGAGATTAATCAACCGCGGATTTTATGTGCCTACAACATTTATTTTCATCAGAACCGAATATTTTGGCGGCGCTCCACAATAAACGAAGCATAAATCTTAAATAATATGACACGATAATATTTTAATTTCTAGGCCACAAAGCATTTTAAACGTAACATTACCAATCAATATATTATTTTTAAAATATCATTACACATCTTAAAAATTTATTTATAGAATGCTATATATAATTAGATGCATATATCCAAATTGGTTAAAAAAAACTGATAATTTGTCGCTACACACTGAAATCTTAAGTATCTTAATATAAAAAATTACCTGGCAATTGACATTCAAGTTGTCACTTTTTTGGATAAATGTTTCAAAAAATGATCAACATATCTCTTATAATTTTTTTTTAATCATCGTTTTTAAAATTTTCGGATACTTATATTTTGCTACATTTCAATACTGTATGTTCAGTTTATGGTCTAGGTGTCTATTTTTGTGTAAAATTTGTAAAAAAATTGTTATTTTTTATCTATAAACGGTTCGCGCTCTTGGGATTTGAGGAGAATATTTGTGTTTGTATAAATAAGTTAGGACGATTTTGCATAGATTCTTCTCACATAGAAAATTTTTTATTAAATACCTCATGTGTCCAAGTGATATTTTATATTATATTTCTATATTATTATCTTGAAAGATTAATTGCACTCGAGATGTAGTGACTTCTCCCCGTGTAATTACTCCGTGTTCAATGATCAAGAATAGCAAGAAAATAAAATAAAAATTATTTTTTTAAATTTTATTGTCAGTGAATTTTATATGATCAGTCAATTTAAGATTAGCATCAATGATGAGGCATAGGTATTTTATTTCATCGGTGCGATCAATATAGCACCGGAAGCACTGTATAATTCTAAATAGACACCCATAAACATTGGCGAATATATAGAGTCGCGCAAATCACAATTGCGAGGGGCCCAGCTTTTCACCGAATCACTGAAAAGGGAAAGTAAAGCCGGGAGCAATAGAGAGAACGAAAAGCTCTCAAAATACTGACAGATCCGATTGTGCTAGTCTGTCATCGGGTGGGTATTCGTAACTTAATGTGCGCTCAATCTGTGTTGACTCCCGATCTATTATCATTGATTTTTTAACCTAAAACACTGTTGTTGTTTGTAGTTCACGTTGTATTATGATATTCAGTTTAGGGAACCTGGATTCCCAGGTTCAGAACAGAAGGGAATAATTGCTAATATTTTGATAATAATGATTAATAATAATTCATTGAAGATGAGCAGCTTATAGATATTAGAGCTCGGCACATCCGACCGACACCGGCCCAGCGCGGCCCTGCGCAGCGGGACTTAGATTAAGAAGACAGTCAATTATTTTATTATAACTAAGAAAAGTTAATATAGTGGCAATGAAGCCACTCAGGCGTATATGTGGCAAATCTACCAGTGGGTTCGACACTGGTTTTTCATACAGGGGTTTCTGGGTTTCGATACCTATTGAGGTCACAATGTATCTATGTAATTTTTTCAAGCTTGGATATTTTGTGATGTTTCGATACAGTAATTAGGCCTCATCATGGCCTGTTGTAAACGTTTTAAAAAATATAGAGCTGCGGTCGCCGACATGGTTGTCCGCGAGAAATTTTTTCTCAATATATTTAACGCTAAAAATCCTATTAGTGGTCCGCGAGATCCTAATGTTTGGCGACCGCTGATATAGAGTAAAGATTGTGCTAATCGGCATTGGATGTAACGCTGTGTTTAACATTGTGAAGAGTCGCTTAATCATTGGCGAATTATAGAGTCGTGCAAGTCACAATACTTGCCAGAGGCCCCGCTTTCCACAGAGCCTCCGAACTATTAAATAAGGAAGGAACCAAAACCAGAAGCGACAAAGAAAGTGATAAAAAGCAAAATAAAATAAAAATTATGAGGCCGAGAAACATTATTTTATCTCCAAAAATACTAGTAGATCTGATTGTGCTCAGCTACCTTTGGATATTCGTATCAACTCGGTCATTGTCCGGTCAGCTCTAAGGTCAAGGTTCGTTATTATGATAGTTTAACCTTAAAATCATTGCTGTATGTGTTAGCGTGGTGTTGTGATATTATCATTTGGGAGGCCCTTCCCTCAAGATAAGACAGAGGTCCCCAAAATGTTCATGACACAAGCCCTCACACTTTCAAACCACCCATGTCAATGAATAAGTGTTGTGTGGTATGGGAAGTGTATTTTTTCAGGAATTACATTGTTCACGTATGTTTTTTTAATAGATATGCAACACGGAATACGTGTCAAATCAATAAACTTACTATTTGCAAACTAAGCCAAATGCTTGTTTTATGAAGATAGAACTATCTTGCTGGTTTCCTGGAATGGGGTTCGAACCACCGACCACTGGATCGCTGAGCGAGAGTCTTAACCACTAGACCAAAAAGCTACTCGTTAATGCCCACACATTACACACACATTAATTGTATAAAACGTGTTCTACAAATTAATTATGGGATGCAGATGGATTTCGTAAATAAATGAACGTGTTGATTTGAGCGCCATGTTGAAGGCAACAAATGATGTGTTGGTCAATTAGTGTATATTATAGATATCTCACAGAGACGAAACTGTATTAATTATGGGAAAGTAGGTATAGAAGTCATTTGGGTGTAACAGGACTTATGACCTGTCTTTTTATGGTTGGCTTAAGTGATCACTTTACACAATTGTAACATTCGCCATTTCCACCCATGATAGAATATACCATGCTTATTCATTTTTTGGAAGTTGTATATATGTTCAAATTGCGTGAAGCTTTCATATATGAGTTGTAAGCGCCTTTTCCATGCGGCCTGTACAAAGCCATTTTCATTCCCCTAAATCCCCACAGATGTCGCTAATGAGAAAATCTACAATTGATTTACGGAATTTTGGGAGCAATATACTTTATTGTGAGATATCTATAATATACACTAATTGATTAATAATGTCTCTGTGACATAAATCCAGCACTGTTCTGAAAGATTTGAACAAACTCAAAATATTCTGATGTGTTGGTCGGTCCAGTATCTCACTCAACCATCGAAACAAATAGCCTGTAAACTCAGTGCCTGCAACCGACTTGCGGAGCTCGCAAACCTCTTAAAGTAGGTACCCAGATAATACTTTACCCGCGTCTTCTTGTTCACTACTCAAAATCGATCGTCGAAGTATCGGGCACCTCACGCGGCCGTGGTTTGATTTCATACTTGATATGACCGTCAATGGTGATCCAAATTAAATTTTGCTTCTTAAACTCGATCAAGTAGACATTGCAAGTAGATTTACAACCCATTCAGTATTTGCAACTCATTCGGGTCGGTAACCAATTGAAAGCAAGAATTCCATTTAATTCTTCTTATTGAAATGCTATCTCCTATCGGAGATAGGTGATTATTCTGGCTTAAGTACGGAAGACTACCGGAGTCCCATTAACCGGGTTGCGGATTAACAGAAGAAAATTTTTTATTTTTAAAGATAAAATGTAACATTTAATTCGATTAATGCTTCATTAATATTTGATTAATATAAGGAACGGAAACACCACTGGTTTGTACACATATTATAAATTTATTGTTAAAAATCTAAATAATTCAGTTTTATATATTTCACTGGGAACCAATTTAAAATATCAATAAATATTCTTTTTTTCCTCCTCTTCTTTTTATTCCGTAACGGGACGTTGTTATCTCGTTGATAGTCGACTGAAAGCTACACCGTGATTTATTCCAACTATTGGCGTCAGTTCTTCATCTATGAATACATTTTTCGGGGCGATATTTTCGTCAATTTTGAGATGTAGCATTTGATATTTTTCGGGATGTCTCATGTTCTGATTTAAATTGTTTTTCTTAACATGATTGTCTTTACTCATCAGATTTAAAACATATCAGGTTTTTTATTTTGTCTGTTCATCTGATCTTGAGATTTATTTTATAGATTCACATCTTAAATGCACCTCGCCTTAAAATTGTTTCGGTAAGCCTTCATACTTCTTCTCATCGAACCTTTTCTAATAAAAAATGTTCACGAATTTAACAAAATATATTTCTATGTTATCTACCATATTATTATTATTTTTTTAATTATATTTTGTTATCTTCCGGTTTTTCAACCGCTAAACATATGTGACGTTTATTTCTCAGAAACATCCAGAAAATGTCCTTAATTCTACCTCCGTATGCTCGGCTCTAAACAATGATACTTTAGTTAGTATTATTGATTACGTAATCTTAGCTCAGAAATTACCGAATTAAATATTTTTTAATAAATAATAATGTAAAATAATATTTTTTCACGGTAAAGCAAATTGATCTCGTTTGAACACATTTAACGAACGTTCAGGAGTAGGAAAGCCAGCTTTTAGCAACAAATCTATGAAATTGATACCTAAAAAATAATATCTGCGAAATTTTTTATCGTTAGTTGCGTTCAAAAATCTTTTAATGACTTTTATTACAACGACGAGAAATGGAGTACTAAGATCAAACGAAGATAATTTCTGATGACATCCCACGAGTATTCAAGTCACGCTATACCTCTTCGTTGATACGGTTTGTGGGTTAGGAGCTTCCTCGAGAGTACCGCAAGGACGCGAACTGTGACCACTCTTGAATAATATTTTAAGGAAATAGTATTTTAGGGTAAAATAGTGTTTTAGAATAAAACACAGCACGACGTATGTATCTACTGCCGCCATGTGTTCCGTACAGGATTTGAGGAAATTCTGAAAATCCAGATTTTACTAACGGCCCTGAAACGTGCCCCTTGTGTTTTGTATGGTTTCTATTTTTTGTGTAAAGGCGACTTCGGCACGGTACTGATGTGGCCAATGAGTTTCTATTTTTTACAAAATAAATATATGGAGGGGGTAAAATTGTGCCCCCACCACCGGCCTGGCTGAGTGGGAACAGTGTAAATATCCACTCAAGCCAGGCCACACGGTATTCTTATAGACAATAAATGTGGAGGTAGGAAAATCGGAATTTATTCCTGTTTCTACCCCCGGACCATCAAAAACTCTTTTATTTTGACGATTCAGCAGAAGTTATTAGCAATCCACTCCTACAAAAAAACAGGCTTTGCTTTTATACTGAACACCATGGATAAGTGAAGGCTTGTCAATATGAAATAATAAGTTTTTGAAATGTTTTCGAAACAAACTAAAAACTTATAAATATAAAAAAAAATAGTATTTACTAGCTCGAAAATTAAGTTAACACTAATTTATGGTTTTAATTTATTTTTGTAATTGCAAAATAAAATAAATTAGAGATGAAAAATTCTGTTTGCTTGCTTCTAGTGATGCAAAGATTACTACTTTCACGAATACGAGTATACGAATACGAATAATTCAGCAAGGTAATAAATAATACACCACTGTTGTTTTTTACTAAAAGTAATAATTAAAATTTACCACTGGCAAATTTTTGTTCAAAAAGCACAACATTTCTTTACCGTTTGTACTTTCCCAAAGGTCGAAAATAAATATCACTTTTTTCACGCTTACGAGAGGTCATGTTATTAGATTTAATTTGAAATTATTTCTACACACAACGGAAATAAAATGGAACGAACAATACGTATTAAAAAATAAAAACTACTTGAAATGACCACGTAACCTTATTAATAACCCAACGAAACTAGATTAATGAACTCATGTTATTCTGTAAAACAAGTAAGAATTGACATCTTGAGAATTCAACAAATCCATCCATTCATTCCATGTTAGGGGAATCCACGATAATAGAGCGCGTAGGTGTGTTCGGATACACGGTGCACAGCCAAACCGTAATTTGCGTTGCGTTCAGTTATAAATAGTTTGTTTTCAATATTCGTGATGATATTCGGCGAATACGATTATTCGTATTCGTATTCGTCTCATCACTACTTGCCTCCGGGCGTTCCGGGTGACAAGCATCTCTTTTTATTTGTATTAAATTATACTTATTCCAATTGTGATGTATACATGCTTTTAATAATAATAGCTCTATTGTAAATAAGTTGGTAAAATACTTTACTTTTACTTTTTTACCTAAACATTGTTGTCCTTGCGTCCAGATTCATTGCAGCAAATACTTGAATATTAAAGACTTACCAATATTATTAATAGATTATTACTTATTATTAATAATACATTGAGCTAAAATTGGGTTCAAATAATTGACGTCAGGGCAAGGATTTTTTTGAAACACGTTTTTTATTTAATCATCTAAACAATATACATTTTTTATTGTACATAAAAACATACGAACGATAAAACGTACAAAACATCGATCTTAAGAATGTCCGAAATACAACTCTCCACCCAAAACATTGAGGAAACGCTGAGTCGCGATACGTTACGCTCCGGCAGCGCCGTTACATCATCGCGAGACTTCCCTCGGAGATGAATCGCCGCGGAAGCTGTACGAGAGCAGCAGACCACATAGTTTGACGTAATGGACGGGATCGGAGGAAACTCACTGGAAACATTCATTTAGCTTGAACGGCTTTAATAGCATTTTTGGGTTCGGGCTTTTGTTTTGTTAGTAAATGAATGGTGACCCATAAACTGTAGAAACATATAGTTTTTATTTTCAACAAACTTATCGTCCTTGTCCAAAATTATCGGGGACTTGTGTATTAGGTTTGTAATGTGTAATTATTAGGATCTATAGATACGTTCCTTAAAATAAGCTTTTATAAAATGTCATTGATGATCCGGACGCGAAATTATAAAAATTACATATATACAAAAATATAAAAACCCGGAAACTGCAATATTTTGGCCATTTCACGGCACATAAAATATATCAAATCTTTTACCTCATCAAGCGAGGCAAAAAAAACTGAGAACTGAAAAGACCCTAGAAGACGAAGGACATACTGGATGAAAATTCAAATACATAACCAAGTCCGCAATCCTAATAGTTCCAGCTGATGCAAACAAAATAATGAACATTAATTTTTTTAATTTTCACTAAAGATCCTTTCTAAACTATACAAATATTCAATTATTTCAATGTGTGGAGAGTACAAAATTTAGTTCGATGGAAATAAAAATATATTTATTCCATAAAGTAACTGCCATATTAATTAAAATAACGATCGTCAACACGACCGCGGACGTTCGACAACCCTACGAGCATTATATTAATTAGGAGCATTAAAATTGTTTAAAGCAATAAAAATTAAACCAATTGTGTACATTATCTAAATGGATACGAAATTAGTGTTGGGCAAATGAAATCTAGTATCATTATCGCTTATTTTTAACATACGGTGTCCATTAGTCTAATTATGCACAAATGAATCGCTCCATCCTTTATAACTTTGAAAAATAATTACGTATTAAAATTAATTAGTAAAAATGAATACGAATTAATTAAGATATATAAACAGATCCACTACAGCATCATGTCGATTTTACGCTTTAACATCCGACCGAATGAGGCTAAACACGAAGCGCAGTTTTTACGGACTTTACATAAAAATAAATATTAGGTACAATCAATACTAATGTAAAAATTCGGTCATAAACCAACAGAATGGCTTTGTTTCCACGGTGATTAATCTTCAGTCGATTCATTGTTTTTATAAAGCTATAAATTTCGAAAGGGTGATATACCGGCCGCCATCTTCCTGCCAGACCGCGCCACACCTGACTTAACCCGGTCCGCTGTAACACCGGAGCGGGACTTAACTCATTTCCACCAACAGACAGTAGCTTTCACTTGACGCATTGCAGAAGTAAAACTATAAATTTAGCTAAAACCAGCGATAAATCGTAACGCGGAAACTAGGGACCAAGAACCGGGGCCAACCCGATACGAGGTCGAGTAGGAGACAATCTTCAGGTGAGTTTCTAAAAGAAAGACTATTCAGGTATCAAGAGCGCGTAACAAGAAAGGTACGCATACGTATGTATATGGATTACGCCACCAGGCTCCTTAACGTCGACGAACGAAATTACGCGCGAGTTGTCCGACACCATATCCTCTCTCGAAGGGAAAAATGAAAGGTTAATAAAAATGGCATACCGACACACTTCTCGCCCTAAAAAAACTTTGCGCGCCATATTGTCAACACCCGTTATCTCGCGGGGGAGGATTGTCCGACTTTCGCTGCCGATATCGAAACAAATATTAAAAAACGCTTTGGCACCGTCGTCTCAACCCCTCGCGAGGGCGGGGGTTGGGAACGGCGCGAGTGCCTCCGTTGGACAATAAAAAACATCCCGTTTTTACTTTCTTATAAAATTCTTCCTCCACATAATCTTGCTCGGATAAAATGGAAATTTTCTTTTCCTTAGATTTTAGCGACCCATTATTTACAAAAAATAATGAGATAAACTTTTTTGTTACGAGACGGAAACGATCAATAAAATAAAAAATTTATAGCAGACCGCAGTGCTAATGATATTACGCTCGGCATTGAACTTCTTTTGCTTTTATTGGATATTTAAAAAAATATTTTTCAGAGCACCCAGTTGTATTCAGTGAACGTTCATAAAAAATAGTTTATTTTATAATTTTCGTAAATCGATCTCTTTAAAATTACCCTTTCCAATAATTTTATAGAAAAATGGGTAAAGCCTTACCCGTATTAATTTATGCCCGAGATTTTAACGAAAGAAAGTAAAGAAAACTTGAAAATAATAACTGCAATAAATCTAAGCATTACGATCCATAGGAAGTTTGAAAGAATTTTCTTTTAAAAGAACCTACTGAACGAAATATATTTGGCACTGTTCGGAGAAAAGCCTTCTTACTTTTTAAATAACTGTGCGAATGTAAGAAGCGATTTACATTCCAAAAGTTCTTTGGACATCCTTGAACCCCCGAGCAATCTGGCGCGACTCCAAGAGCGCGGAATTAGCATACAGAAAGGGTGGAGCGCCCTCTCCGAGCCGCCTCAGCCCGGAGTCGTCGTTATTCAGGATTCAAACATTCCGCGGCTAAATATTTGACATTTTATGTTTCAAATACTTTTTTTATATTGCGATACTCTCACGCCGTCGATTTTTTCCGGTGACAAGCGGGTCAGCAGAACCTTATTACAAGAAGCTTACATCTAATCCAACCGGAAAAGTACATATATTCTTCGGAGAAGAAAAATTATTATGTGGAAAACTTTTAAATTTCCCACGGGACCGAGATCCATATCTCTCGAAACGCTGTGAACCACTGTTTTCTTTAGAAACTGTGTGCCATCAGGGAGTCAAGATGACTTTCTTTAAAAGTCTAAATAATTTTATAAATTTATTTATTTAATGTTAGTCTAAGAGAAATAAAGAGCAGAAGCCCACGCGCACTATATTTAGGCGGTAATTTTATATCTTATATAAGTTAATTTATAACATAACTTTTTAATGACTGATGCGTGTCACGTGATTAGTAGTTTTAATATCTCGTTTATATTTTA
Source organism: Agrypnia vestita (assembly GCA_016648135.1). Taxonomy (NCBI): domain Eukaryota; kingdom Metazoa; phylum Arthropoda; class Insecta; order Trichoptera; family Phryganeidae; genus Agrypnia; species Agrypnia vestita. The sequence goes on along the minus strand of JADDOH010000592.1, from coordinate 230,379 downwards.
TTTGTATTTACTTTTTCAGTTTTTCTAATTTTTCAATAATCAAAAATGTATTCTGTAATATTTTATGTCATTTCCCTAATTGTCATAACATGTTTTTTCATTGTACTGTAACGCCACACACGAACTATTGTCAGATGTGATTTATGTTTAAAAGTAAAATAAATGATATAATAATAAATGTGTTATCAGAAATGGAATTTTAATTAATAATAAAACGTCGTGGAAAATATGTTACTAATACACTAGAGCAGGGTATCCCAACCTTATTTGGCTCGCGTACCAATTGGTAGTACATCACGCTTAATTGTACCACTTCGTAAAAATGATTGTATTTCGAGAAATTTGTTATTTTATTTGCATTATAAATTTTAAAGGGTGACTATATTTCCCAGAACTCAATTTATTTAAGTTAAAAAAAATTCCAAAGGTTTTATTTTTTCTGATAAAAATGAGACATTTGAACTTTACATATCACAATGTTTTTTTTTTAAATAAAATGTGCCGAAGTTCATTTCTTGTGGAAATTCAAAACCAGGACGACATTTAAAAAAAGTATTTTTTTAACAACTAATTTTGATTTTAAAAAATTACATAGAATCAAATTAAATAATTTGTATAAAAAAATGAAATGCAGCAAGGCAATTTTTTCCAAAAATTGCCGATATTAATATAAAATATATGTATATAAAATTATGGGTAAATATAAAAATTCTTCTAATGAATACGAGACAATTTACACTTTCATCTTTACAAATTTACAGCAGCGCCGCAAGCGAAATTTTTGTTTTAAATATATTTTAATTACCGAAATTTTCTATTTATTATCGAAAAATAAATCATAAAAATATCATTAAACTTTAAATGATATTTTTATGACAGATTTTTTTTTACATTTTATGTCCGCCATTATTGATTATTTTTCACGTACCACCAACTATCCACTCGCGTACCACAGGTTGGGAACCGCTGCACTAAAGTATAAAACAGCTACTCAGGTTCTCTCTACTACATAGCACATAGTACGAATACAAACGAGATGACTTCATTAAAAACACAACGTTCAAATACAAAATAAATGTTTTAAAATTAAATTCAATCTTTTTCAAAGTTTTCTCAATCAAAGAGTTTTGAAGTTATATTTCCCATCAATGAAATAGCCGATGGTTGGCTAAGCTCACAGCGACCGTGACCCACCCTCCGACATTGAAGGGAAAAGCTAAATGATGTACTGATTACTGCGGGGTGCGCCCAGAACTGGTGCCCATGTGCAAGCAACACGGACAAACATTTACAGACTTGGTTGCTTTTCACGGACCGAGTGTTTAAAGGTATAATTATACTGCAATATCATTTAACTATATAACCTGAATACCTATTATTAACACTTGACCAAGCCTAGCAAAGCTCAAAGGGTTGATGAGATAAAAATGCTTTCGAGAATTATCATTAAGGCCCGGTTGTTTCAAGTTCGATCAAAGTAAGCGGTCGATCAGAGCATAGATTTTTACGAAAACGGATCGTCTGATTGGTGGAGAACGTAAAAATCTATGCTTTAAAAGAACGCTTACTTTGATCCAACTTGAAACAACCGGGCCTAAGAATGCTTTCGAGAATTATCTTGAAGAAAAAAAACTACGTACATTTTTCCTTATGTATTTTTACTTGTTTAAAAAACTTTTTAAATAATTGTCGCTACTGGGCAATGGTCATATTTATTTACAAGTTCGCTCAACGGTATAATAATAGTATACGTGAGAGATTACAATGTAATTTATATTTTTTATCATTTGTTTATTATTTACAAAATGCCAAACTTTGGCATATAGACCGGGAGCTGGGTGGACTAGAGTGTGCAAAATATGAGAACCGCATTCTGACAGTTGATTCAAGTTCAGAAAAGCCTACAGATTAATCATATGAATGTTGCCAGAAACCCAGGTGGTCCAATTTTTTTTATACCCCCTCGTAAATCGTAAATCGATTGAGTACACGCTATTAAGCTATCTAATGATTATATTAGTGTCATTAGTTCGGTTTTTTTAATAATTAAAGGTTAAGTTGTCAAATAAAATAAAAATATAAATTATTAATAAAAAAAATAAAAAAATTGTTATTAAAAAAATATTAAATGGAAAAATTCAAATTTAAAGATACATACATGAATAAATGCAAATTATCACTTACTAATATTTTTTTAAATTATTGTTTATATACTTGCGCGATGAAATACAAGTTAATTTAGATTTTTTACAATTACAAGCTATCGTTCGACAATCCGCTGCGCATTTACAGGGCTGAATCGAAGACTCTGGCAATGGTGGCATTTTATTTCTTAATGGTCGGAGAATATTTTTGCTATTACCTGCTATACCTCCATCACCTGGCTCTGCAATGGAAGTAGACATATCTGGCTGTTTATGCAATGCTATTTCTCGTAGTCTTATTTTTTCTTCACTTACATAACTCGCACATACAACATCGATTCCATGAATATTCTAGTGCTGTGAACTCTGGATTATTTTGTAACTTTTTACTAACGTCATCTTTTCTTCGATCGCTTTTTAAATACTTATAAATGATTGTGGTTTCGGATCCTTAACCAAGTTACCTGCTTTATCACAAAACAAACACTATAACTCGTTCGATCTTTTTCTTTTCACATTTGTCACTTGTCGCGACATTGCTACGTAGCGACGTATTTTAATAAAACAGTTATTAATTTATCACTCAAACGATAAAACTCAAATTCTATTTTACAAACACGAAAAAATATAGCGTTACTCATAATGGTTGCATAATAATCCTACTGTTGCACAAAAAGATTAAACGGCTATGTACGCTATGCGCTCTGACGCTTGGGGATGGGCTATTTAATTAAATAGAGACGATCAGTGGTAACGCTTTGAGAATGTTAGGATTTGTTCTGCGTACTGCCAGGGTTTTCGAGAATACCCGCGTACTGAGAACTCTTTACAACTCCTTGGTGCGGAGTAGACTCGAAAGTGGCTCAATGATCTGGGGGCCACATGAGGGCAAGTACTCTCGTATGGTGGAGAAAGTCCAAAAGAAGTTTCTGAGATATCTCTACATGAGAGAGTACGGGCATTATCCTTGGCTTTACCCAACCGAGTTTCTCCAGGATATGCTAGAGACTAGAAGGAATGTGTATTTGATTACACATTTTTATCGATTGTTGCGCGGTATGATCGATAATCATGAAATTATGCAGAGCATTGGTTTGTATGTTCCTGATAATTACATTAGACATCGTCAGCATAGATTGTTTCACATTCCAATATACAGGGACCAACCTGCTAATGGTTATGCCTGTTGGAAGAGCCACAGCTATGCTGAACAAAATCGCTTTGGGTATTGATATATTCTATGTGTCTGAGGGGGTTTTCCGAAGCGGGATTCTCCTACACCTTTGACCAGATTTTGTTATTTTTAATTTATTAAATATTATTATTTTTTGATATATACTTCCATAATATGTATGCCTTGAACACTTAGTTTGTAATGTACATATTATTAAATAAATTGAATTGAATTGAATTAGGCTAAATTAAATTGTTGTTCACATGTTACGTTCCAATTCTATCCAGTCAATATTTAGTATTCAAGCTTAACCTCATACATTAATATCAACAACAGCTGGCGTACTCATAGATCTAGGGAGAGATTAGTCGACTGTAATAACACTACCCGGAGATTTGTGAGCTCTCCGAAAATTATGCAGATTTCTAAATGAAGACAGTATGAACCCTTTGTACGTAAGCCTGTCGCTTCCGAGACAAGTCCAGATGGAGGGAGTATTAGTGAGACACGTTACACAAATTCAACCAAAATTGAAGGGTTTAGTTTTCACACATTTGAAGTCAGTATCTTGCTACATCGATGTGCTGGGATCAAGAATGGATAAAATATTATTTGTTTATGATATTTAATCCATTATTTTTTCTTTATTCTTTTATTCTTTCTTTACTCTTTTTCTTCTTCTTTACTTTTTACTTCTTTTTCTACTTTTTATTCTTTACCCAATTTTATTTTTGATTTATCTTTACTTATTAATAATTTTATATACATCTTCGTACACAGCGAATACGAGGTGATGCACAACATTCATTATTTTAATATTCTTAAAATAAATTGTATTTATATTCATTTCAAAAATGTTTCAGGGGTGCCGAGTATCGATCCCGATACTGTCTTCTTAAGTATGTCCTCCACTTTCTGATGACTTTCGTGCAAAATTTTCACATAAAAATATAATCATTATTAATTGAAAAATAAAAATGATTACAAAAATGTTTTTTTTTTCTTTAAACAAAGAATAAGATAATAATGTAGCATCATATTGCATTCGAATATATTAAAGAAACTGATTTGGGACATTTATACATGTACAACTTTAAAAAAATTTACAATGTGTGGATATTCTTCCGGTGGAATTGGTGAGCGTTACATTGGGTAAAGTGATCACTTAAGCAAGCTCATACAAGTCATAAGCCCTGAGTCACCCAATAAAAGACTTCCATACATGTTTCCCATATACACAGCTTCGTCTCTACGACTTTTATAATTTATCTTAATTAAAGTATAAGATTTACAATATTATTTTATCGAAGACTCCCCCAGAACGTTAAAAATATAAAAATAGAAATAGCACGTATATAATAGTTCTCGGGACCTTTTTATAGGAGGTGTGCTAGTGTACTGCGTGTGTAATATATGGGCGTTTAGTAACTTTGTAGACACTAATGAGAAATAAATATGTATAAAAAATATATTCTTTGCAGAGGCGGTTCACAATGTCTCGTAGCTAGTAGCAAAAACTTCGGAGGAGTCTTCTTCATTTAACTTTTAATAGAAAACATTGTATGACATTGGGTGAAATGTCGACATATCAAAGTTTGCTTTTTTTTCAATATTTCTGACTTATCTTCTGTAAATCGCTGGACTCTCACTACACTAACTTATATTGAATATTAAAAATTCGTTCGCTTTGACACAAGTCAAATAAAATGATGAAAACGTTGCAGAAAATTTGAAAAAAAATTGTAAGCTTTTTGTCATTTTATTTGACTTGTACTAAAGTACATGAATTTTTAATCGAACGTTTTGAAGAAAATAAGTCAGAAATATTTAAAGAAAAATGCAAACTTTGATGTCGCTTGTCTCCGTAACTGTCGATATTTCACCCAAAGTGTAGAAAATATTTTGTATTCAAAATTGAATGAAAAGACTTAATAAACCAGACGCAATTTTGATGTCTATAAGAAGGGTGTCCATAAGAAATGGAAATATCTTACTAACGGATCAGACGTTACGCTGAAAGGATGAATTAATCCGCTATCCTTGGCAAGGTTCCCTACAAAACTTGGCGTGCTCGTTTGTCTATAGTTCGAAAGCGAACATAAAACTATTTGTCCAGGTTTTATGGTATCTTGACTCACACCAATCATGACATTTTAGCGGTTTTCCACAATTGTACGCAGAGAATATCAAAGTCACCAAGGCTGAATGTGCGAGCAAAGATGCAGACAAAAGCTTTTTTGCCAAAATCTTTATAACGTGACCGCGGATCAAAGATCTGATTGTGGTTAACCATAATAATTATATATTTTGAAATTTGACTGATTGCGGACAAGTTAGCTTATGTAAATCACACAGAATGAATAAATTTTGTTTATTTAATCATTTGTTTTTATCACATTTTAATATTTTTACACTCAACGCTTAAAGGAAGAAATTTGAACGAGAATTTTTCTACATGGTTTTAATAATTTTATTTGACTTGTAATGAAGCGAATGAATTTGTAATATTCGATATTCGTTACTTTTATGATAATCTAACGTTTTGCAGATCACTCAGAAACTTACCTAACCCAACCTAATACTTGACTCTTACAAATTTAATTTATGAAGTTATTGTGCGTCCGTCCTGAAGATATAGTTCTGTTTCGAAACCGGTAGACGTTTAAAAACAATCAGTGTGGTTTATACAAAGTTTGTTAGTTTTCTCAAATTAATAATTATATCCAACCACAAAGTTAACGCTGTAAACATCAAAAATAAAATTTATAACATTTCAAGGCGAGATTGGCGAGAGTAATCAGCGAGAATAGTTTAATAAATATTTTGAAAAGCGGTATTTCAAAGCGAACCTTGTGAAAATGGGAAGTATGTATTTTTAAAAGTAGGAGATTTTTTTTTTCTACAAAACTAATAATCTATAAAAATACACACTGCTCATTTCTTAATAATACAATTATTTGATGTTAGGGTAAGTTGGTACCGTATCGAATAAATAAATAATAAAACTTAGTATATTTGACCACGCGCAACGTAGAGATGTAGAATAGTAACAAAACATTTTTATGGTAACGACTTTCGGCACTTACTTTATTAGGATTTGATAAGCTTTAAGAAAATCTTAAAATTAATGTTTAAGAAGTAGTCTTTTACCCGTCCCAATGCAGAGGTGATATTTATTTAATAAAATAATATTTAAAGGCTATGAGTTAAGTTATTCTTCATTTAAAGTCATTCTAAAGATACACCATTTTTCTTTTAAACTAATTTCTGCTGATTTACGTCAAGTGTTGAATACAGACCCAACTTTTTCTCTTTTAGCGGCTCTCTTTTGCGTTTTGCTTCCAATTTTTTCCACACTTTGCCTGACGTTAACCGCATTTTAGGGCGTGTATTTATGAAGAGTTTAAAAACTGATTTAGGACGGTAAGGAACCAATAAAATGATCAGTCCCAGGGGCGCAACAGTCGTCAGGGCGCTGTCAGCGCTGGGAATACAGTTGGTCGCCGGCGTGACGCTGGCGCCACGGCCTCGCCGGGACATTCCTACTTTGTTACGAGTGCAGAGCAAACACTCGGCGGCCATATATTTACAAAGCAATGGAGGCGTGTGTGTATCCAATATTTCTGAAGGGCGAACCGAATAAGGCCAACGCAGAGAAGCAGTTAAAATCAATTTCATCTATTAATCTGTGCGCACAAAAAGGTCTTTATAAGGAAAGATGTATATATAAGACCAAAATTAGATATTGAATAAATATTTTATACATTTTATACATTTCTAATTGTTGTTGTAAGCGCGACGATGTGGCCTAGTTATTGGGGCCTATTGTAGGTATACGTAGATATGGGCCCTAAAGGTCCGCTATAAAACAAAACATTATTTTGCCAATATCGATTGACTTATTGATTTTTATAAACCATAAGAATCTCGAGAGGACGATCGGACATCAATGTGAAAACTACCGAACACAAGGGAGGAGGAGAACTGCAGGAAGGAGTAGGTACGATGGAGCGATAGTATGCTCAAATACATATCTATGTTGGAGACTCGAAACTGGAGAGAAACAGCGCAAAACAGAGATCAGTCGAGGAAAATTCTAAACCCAAGGACCTATAATTGAAAAAACATTTTCAGGTGTATTACAAAAACACTATTGATGTATATATAAAACCTCACTATAATATAATAACGTGGGGTAAAAGGAAAAACACAAAGCGAAGCAACGTTATTTTCAGTTACGCATTGCGAGTACGTAGAAACTCAAAACACTTATTATATGAGCTGTTATGCTAGGCCGTTAAAATCGCTGAGAAAGAAAAAATATTACTAGCTAATGAACGCAGCATATTAAAATCCTATACTCGCATAAGGGGCCTTTTTTGCTTTATCTTATATTGGAAATTTTTTTTAGTTACGCCCCTGTAACTAACTCACTTATTACGCCGCATCTTCAACAGAATAGGCAAAGATGATATGAATGGGCGTGCAGTGGGATTATTGAAGCGTGACTTTCACCTAACCGTATATTTTGGAAAAAAAATCAAAACAAAACATTAATTCCAAAACATACATTTTTTTTCTTGTTTTTTTAATATAACAATAATATTCTGTCAGATAAATATTTCATTTCTATTTTTTTCCAAAGTATATGTTTACGCAAAAGTCACGCTTCAATGTTTTCACTGCACGCGCCTGCAAAACACGTAGCTCTTGATCTTTCAATTTCAAATTCACGATATATTGGAAAGCCATTTTTAAATCTGCCGTTAGTTTAGATATTGAATCAATCCTTTTAGTGAGTGGGCACAGATTGATGCCCTAACTTGAATCTACGGGTCGATAAAGTAATTTCCGTTTTATTCGAGGAAGTAAAATATTTTCAGGTATATGAGTAGATAGAAATTCGAAAGATGGCTCAACATTTGGGAGAAAGCGCCGTGGTTTGAGATTGTTCTACACAAAAATTCAATTTTAATTCCATTTCTTGCATGCCACCTAGTGAATAAGTAATAGTAAATAAGTTGTTTTCTTTTTTAGCAGTAAGTTGTTTTGTAAGATAATTTTTCTGTGTAAAGCGCCCTTGAGGTGAGTATTCGCGAAAACGGCGCTATATAAGTTATCCAAATATTATTATTATTAAAAATGTAAAAAGATCAAAGTTTTATTCTTACTTGAGGATTTTATAAAATTTTTGTCGATTCCAATATCATAGACAATCGAATCAATCCACTTCTTCAATTTGATATTAAGAGAAATTAAAATATATCAATCTATTCTTAATATTTTTAAGCTAATTTTTAATGACTTGGTGGTTTCCCGAAATGAGGGTCCAATCCCCGTATACTTACTTATTTACTAGGCCAAATAAGCTCGTCTATCATTATCTTCAATATTATAATACACTTTTATTTTATTTCAGTATTTACGATATTATTACAAATTGTGAAGTATAGATTATGGACATAATATTATTATTTCCGATCCGATCTAAGCCACAGTAGACTGCATGCGTACACAAATTAAATTGTTCTGGAAGATATGTTTATAATTCATTCACATAAAGCTAAACATTATGAAAGATTCTCATATAAACATTATTAAATTATAGAATACCAAAATACCTACTTTAAATACAAAATAACATAAATAATTCAGATACTCGTGGACATAATACAAGAAATGTAAACGAAATAAGAATTTCAAATGGAAAGAAAAGAAATACGCAAAACTGTTTGTATTACAAAAGTACTAAAGAAATACAATAATTTACCAGAGAAAGTAAAAAAAGAGAAATATCCACATCCGTCACATCACAGAATAAAATAGAACTATTATATAAAAGTGAACATTTGCATGGTTAATATTAGTTAATGATAACATTTGTTAACATTTTTAAAAAAAGTAAAAAAAAATTAACGCGTAAAATTTTTTCTTCAAGTCTCCGTGATATTATATGTAAAGTCAGCATGTATGCATGTAACACATTTAGTAATTTACAACGTACAAATAGCGTGCGCCTTCTAGTAAAGGTATTTGCAATCTGTAGAACAATCGCACTGGTTATCTATTTTTCATAGGCGTCTGGCTGATGAATGTTTTAATATATATATATAGTATTTTAACACTTTATAATAAAGATTTCTAATGTTTCTTGTATCATTCAGAAGAACACTATAACAATAGTTTGCTTTTGAACGGTTGAGTTGAGTCTGTCTGTCGCAACATCACTCTAAAATCTTGAAAAAAGTCAAAAAACAGCCCCTAGCTATACAATTTTTTTTTGTTACAGCCACGTGGTGAAACCACCAAAAACACAAGAAGCCTCCTTTTTTTGCTACGAAGTAAACCAAAGAGGCTAAAAATACAAAATGTTTGGACACAAGTCGCAATCCGATCTTCGAGCGGTTGGCGGAGAGGCGCCAGGCGGCTGCAAACACTTGTCCGTCTCGGGAGTCAGCCGGCGCTGCGCCGGCGCTGCGCCGGGGCGGAACCAGGACGTCGGCCAGGCGACAGGAAGGAATGTGTCAACGCTTCAATCATGCACATGCACGGAAATTACACCACGATTACGACAGGCGTCTTTAATATGAGAAAAATATAAAAGCGTAACAACTACACAATTATAATAAGTAAAACGACGTTATGATATTAAAGAATATAGGTATCTCGTTTCCCTGTTCTAAGAATGAACAATTCCATTGTAACAATTACCCAATAAACTTACTTCCTTTTCAACGCGCCACTTCTCCGCGGGGTAGGCAGGCAGTATTCCGTTTTGATACATAGCTCTCGCGACAACCACATTCGTCCATTGTCAAGGATTCTAACAGGACTATCTTCGAGAGTTAATCAGATCGTGCCGAATATGCTTTATTTTATACTTACTTTTCTTCTGTCTTCAACACTCATGCAACACCTTTCTTCCTCCTTTGGACAGCCACACCGCACATTTTTTGACTGACTCACACAGACTCGCTTTGGTGCGCTCTCATTCACTAACAGTATTGAGAGTATCTATACACGTCTTAATGAATCTTTCAATAGCTTTTATTTCAAATATAGCTTATTCGGAAGAAATAATCAGTTCAGCCTATACCTCCACCGTGACAGGACGCAGGCCCAAATGACGCCGAATAAGACTTTAGCGAAACGTCGAGATTTGCTCCTCAGTAAAAAATATGTATGGAAGTGAAGCCTGGAATTGGCAAAAGAGGAATGAAAGTAGACTGAATGCGGTTGAAATGCGGTCACTAAGACGCTTGTGTGGAAAATCTTTGGTCGATAGAGTGAGGAATGAACAAATTAGAAGTGAATGCAATGCTGGCTGTAGTGTGGTAGATAGAATAAAGAAAGGAGTGCTGAGATGGTTTGGTCATGTGGAACGTATGAACGAGGAAAGGATGGTTAAGAAAATATATGAGGCGAATGTTGAAGGCAACAGGAATAGAGGGCGTCCGCGAAAGACCTGGCACGATCAGGTACTACAAGTATTTGAGGATGGCCCTGTTAAAAGCCGCAACAATCCTAGAACGTGTATGAGAAGATGTATGAATGTGGCCGAAGCAAAAGTGGTGTGCCAGGATAGAAGAGTGTGGCGTTCAATCCTCTCTGCCTACCCCTGCAGGGAAACGGCGTGATGGTTAGTTAGTTAGTTAGTTAGTTAGTAAAAAATATACGGTTCGTATAAAATATCCGTTTTATTTAACACATAAATATGTCCAACGATCGTTATAATAACCTTAACTCTTTAATATTCTAAATTTTCTCCAGTTCATAAATAAAGTAAACAAGAAGTTTATAAATATCTGCCATTTCAACAATTTGCAAATGACATGACATAAAAGCCCTGGTTGCAAAAAAGCTTCAATTTTACGACCCTAATTTATTCCATCATCCCCTTGAGTGTCGAGTCTGGAGTAGACAGGAATTTTGAAAGAAAATCATCTCTTGTCAGTTCCTGGCTCGCACTTCATGCAGTGAACAGCGAACATGGCCCTAACGAATGTAATTAAGGACACTCCACCCCCCCCATACACGCTTTGGAAAGAAAAAAATACATTTTATGAATTAAGTAACATTTCATTTTTACAATTGAAAATTTCAGTTAAGAACTTGTATAAGACGGCTGAGTGTACAATCATAATTATTCAGTCAATTCCATTCGGTCTATCGGAGAAATCTCTCAGATTTTTTAATCGCACAATATTTGTTAAAGGCTAAAGCCAAAGCACTATTGATAGAACCACTATCGCGAATTAACAAAATGTAATAATTTAAATGAAACAAATGTCGGTTATTTCGAAAAACCAACAAGCTTGTGAAAAATCACCATAGTCCTCAAAAATGAATGTTAAAGATTAGTGAGTTTACCTACATGGGAGTTTCCATCTCAAAAAATGGGAAGTGCTAGTTGGAGTCCGAAGTAGAATCGATATGGCAAAGAAAAATTTAGAAGAACCGTTCCTCTAGTTAAAGCCCTAGCAAGAATATTCTCCACAACTCAGCATGGAGTTGGATGAGTCACGAATCCAGGAAAGAATGCAAGAAACATACGCGATAACTGCAAGACGAACGAAATTGAAACGAATGAACGATTCTTTGAGAATTTCTTGAGAACGCTTTCAACAACACAGAATAGAATTCTTGCATACTTACTACTTTTTATATAATATAATGCTAGAAGAAACGGCGAAAGCCTGGAAAAATTGGTGTTCTTTCGGAACGTACAAAAACGATCTAACTCCACCTCCGCTCCTAACTGCGGTGCGGTCCCAAGCCCGGGTAAAGAAGGAGGAATTCTCTTCAAATCTCCTCTCCTTTCCCCTATCTCTTAATACATTTTATGACCTCTCATACCTCTTTTCAAATTCACAATAATTATTTTAATCACGATACTCCCAACTCTTTCCCTAATTGCCATCCGACACTCTGCAGTACTCTGATCGTCTCACCCCGGTGTGCCGTCAGACGCAGTGCTGCAGAGTGGCCGGTGAGTCTGGTCACATGCAATAACTTATTCACTTGAAAAAGTCGCATAGCTTCGCCCTCTATCTAAAAAATGTCATCAAAAAGGCCTCTAGAATTGGCCTGTTCTCACACAGGAGGTCGTACCGCTGATGGAAATATAAATGGAAGGCGAGGTTGCTGGGCCTCGACTACGAGGCAGAGCCGCGATGCTCAGAGGTGAGAATTTTGACGAACAAAAATAGTTTTTTTTTGGGTCGCAATTTGCAATCATAGGATTGACAACCACTCGATTTCTCCACTCCTCTCTGTCACCTGCCATTTCTTGGTAGGTCCTACAGCGCACATCTCCGATAATCTGGTCTACGTAGCTTCATCTCGGGCGGCCTCTACGATTGTTGCCTTCAACATTTCCCTCGACGATATTAAAAAACAGGCCCGGTTGCCTTATATTACAGCCTATCCAAATTTCTCGTTGTTGGGCGATTCTGTTCAGGAGGCGCCGCTTTTCGCCCACCCTGCTCAACACCTCGCCTTTTCGGATGGTTCTGACCAATGAATGGTTCCTCGCCACGCGCCTGTAGCACCATATCTTAAAGGCCGCTACCCTCCCGGACGTACTCTGGCCAGTGGTTCATATTTCGCTGCATACATCAGCACACTCCAGACAAGACTTTTAATCAAGTTCTTCCTAACCTTTAAATCAATGTTGGGGTATTTAAGGATCTTGAATTTTTTGTTATAGGGTTATTGTTTTGAAATTAAGGTTGATGCTTAGTTTTTTTTAGTTTTTTTTTCAACTAATGAAGAATTTTAATAAATTACAGGTTGCAAAATAATTTTAAAATGATACTATATAAATCCGTAAAATATACGCTATTAGCTCATATTACATAAACTGTTGAACTAAAGTAAATAAATAAATTATTATCGGTTTACAAATATTTTAAATGAGATGTCGTATAGACATTAAATTCATATTTGTTGGCTTTACCAATCTATCCACCAAAGTAATAGCTTTAACAATTAGATATATTAATTAATTCCAACGTGTCAATTTTACTAACATGTAGTTTATTTTTAAAACAGAAAAATATTCTGAGTTAATGATGCGATTTCTCCGCTGAGAAAAAAATTACAAGTGAGTCCCATGAAAAGCGCGAGAAGGCTGAAGTGGCGGGATTAAGTTGCTGTAAATTACAAAATGGCGGAATGGAGGGACGGCCCCGACTCTCATTCTCTTTGAAATAACAGAGAAGCAGACGAGAAAAATAATTACTTTGACATTTATGAAATAAGCGAGAGAGCGTCATATTTATTTTTATTAGATTTTATTTAATTGTATGAACTTCTGCAGCAGATTTAAATTATTAAAGTTTGGTAATCAAAGCTGTTATATCAAAGAAAGTTGCAAACCCACTTCAATATTCCCTTTGCTTCTTCCAAATTGGTAAACCTGTTTTTGCGCATGGGACGATTAAATCAATGCAATTATGCTGGAGAAAGGAAAAACAGCGGGCCAAAAAACGGTATACGAAAATGTTTATTTTAAAAATTCGAGACTGTTTGAAAACGAACCCGTTAAAAGAAAAATATGGGCACCTACCAAAAGTATTTTTCTCGTCTTGATTGTGACTCATAATAACATCCCTTTAATATGGCGAAAAATTTCACTTATTAATTAAGCCAAAAGGGCGTGAGAAAGCTAGTTTCATTGGACGAATTTGGTTTTAATAAGTAGTTTAAGTTTTTAAAAATAGTTTAAGATATATTATAGACGTCTCATAGAGACGAAATTATATTTTTATGGGAAATAGTATGCAAGTCATTGGGTGTTCAAAGGGCTTACGACCTATCGTACAAAGCAACCTATTATTAAAAATAAACTATTTTTTATTAAAAAATATTTTGTTGTTTTTAGTGCCACGGCGAAGATACTGTCAGTATATTTTTAACGCTATATTAAAAATCTGTGGATTATCTAGAATTTTACAATAATTAGCTAGTTGAAGATATTATACTGGAATATTAGGAATATAGAAGATATGTACAGACCGCACGGTAAAAGCTGTCACAAACACAGTATTCACGCATTTTTCTACACAAATTGATTAAAGTTAATTGAAAAATCGACAAAAAGTAAAATTACGAGAAGATAATAAGAGGGGTTAATTATTTTTGAGGTAAAATAATATTAAATTAAATGTGCGAGAAAACTAAATAATAAAACCTCAATTCGGTGTACATATCTAAACAACGCGCACAAATAGCGTTCGGAGGCTAAGTGTATAATGATTCATTCAAATTTCAAACACGCCGTGGACGCTCTTTAATAATAATCTCTGTATTCCGCTGGTAGTTATAATTGCATGCTAGCGAGACAGACAGTTTTTTCCTGTTTCATTCTCAACATGAAAACGCGTCGGGCACATACTAGGCAGTGATGGCTAACCTACGACACGCGTATCAGACGTAAAACGCCAAGACATTTTGGGTGGCTTCTGTGTATAGTTTTCTGGGATATTCTACCGTGTATATGTGACCTCTCTGGCCAACGTTTCGGATCCCATTGCAGGGTCCCTCATCAGGGCTGATGTCCCTGCATGATGGACCCTGCAATGGGATCCGAAACGTTGGCCAGAGAGGTCACATATACACGGCAGAATATCCCAGAAAACTATACACAGAAGATTCTGAACGGCCGTGAAAACCTAAGGACATTTTGGGTGGCATTTAACGCTCAAGAATAGTCAGCACACACTGCGCTTACTTCGTTCGTGTTCCGGTCGCCGGCGCCGGTCGTTGAAACTTTTTAAAATAAACTTCAATTTTTTAGGCGAGAGGTAGAGACAAAATTTTAACGTATTTCGAGAAGGCCAGTATAACTGCACAAAATGAAATGGAGCCCGCGCATATAAAGTACCAGCATACTGTAAAGTTGTTCCTTGTTCAGTTGGGAAAAAGATTTAATCAATTTAGAAACCTGGAACCGATAATAAAAATAATTAATTATCCGGATGTAGTAGTCTACAGTATTTTGGAATTAAATGATTTCTAATTGATGTTAATTGATTTCAATTAATAATTAATTTCAAGACAGCATCAGAGCTAAAGCATTTGTCGACTTGAGAAGTGGAAAAAGTCATTCGGAGAACGAAAAATAGTTACTACGAACAGAAATTTGAAGTGCTTAGAATTGATTACCGGACACTTTTAGTACTCTGGAAAATCTAGCAATGGCTTTCGTCCTTATTCAATACTTAAAACAAATATAAAAATCAATAAAACAAACCGACTGACAGATGAAGTTTAGTAGCGCTTAATTGGGTTAAAATGCACAAAATACCAACCTTTAATTGAAGATTTAGCAAATGACATTCAGGAACAAAAAAGTTACTAATGTAAAGAAATACTTATTTTTACTTATTCAATAAATAAATATATCTAAAATATATTTATTTCTTTACTAGGGCTACAAATTTCACAAAATTACAGATATTTCTAGATGTGACAAGACACCAGAGTTAAGACAGTTTTTTTTTCGAATTTTGACACACCGAGCTCAAAAGGTGTACTAAGGTTTCTTGAATATGTTGTTCGTGCCAACTTTTACATCATTACCTATACCGTAGATAGGTATCAAATCCCAAATATTGAGACAGATTTGGATGGACATGGCGTTTCCGGCAATGTTTTTATTAGGCGTTCCCCGTTACGTCCCGTCGCGTCGCCCCGAGAGCATTCCGCGTGATGGAGTCCCGGCCAAACACGGAACGGTAGTGACTCGTCACGAAACGACTCTGGTGTGGAATACTAGCCCCGCCGGGCCCTCGTGTTCCTCTGCATGTTATTAAAGTGACCTCGCAGTGGAGTCGTGGCTCAAAGACAAATACTTCATGGCGAAGGCAAACAATCGATACAAACAGACTAACCCGTGTACGCTTGCACATGTCTTCCACTTCATACCGACAACCTCGTTACGACAGCCGACAACGCTCATACACATTTTCCGTTGATGAATTAATGTAATGTTTTAGATAAAATTTATTATTTAATATTACCAAATATATTGGGTTGATACATAAGTTCGTACCTTTTTGTTTTTCGAGGCAAGAGAGCTTTGGAAAAAAATTAACATACACAGCATTAATATATTATACATCAATGTCATTGTAATCTATAGTAT
The DNA here is from genome assembly GCA_016648135.1 of Agrypnia vestita. Classification (NCBI taxonomy): domain Eukaryota; kingdom Metazoa; phylum Arthropoda; class Insecta; order Trichoptera; family Phryganeidae; genus Agrypnia; species Agrypnia vestita. The sequence goes on along the minus strand of JADDOH010000592.1, from coordinate 213,911 downwards.
TGTTTTATTGAGTACTTGAATTTATCAATTTGTCTTACATATTAATAGTGGGCTAAAGAAAATCAAGTTTCAAGCACAGAAAAATAATATTTCTTTAGCTTTAATTTAAAGGAATTAAGGCACGATTAGAACACGAATACAATGCTACTAATGCAATTACAATCAACTGTTATAGTTTTTCAAGTCTGTTGCCTAAAACTCTGTCGCCTTGAGACAGCAATTAAAAAAACGAGGAGGCATTAAGTGATTTTTTCGGCATATTACCAGTATACCAGTCCGCTTACCGCTGACATTACAGAAGTAGCTATTAAACAGATCGGCTTGGAGGTTATTCCGGATCCGCTCTCCTCCACATCTCATTGCTCTACATACGCTCGTGTCTTTTTAACAATCCCTGAAAAAATGCGTTCAAAATTTAAACAATTTACTGATTATTTATTTTATTTTATGTACGTGTTTAGTTTATTTAAAATGATATATTTTAAATAACTTACGGCATCAACTCAACAAAATATACAATATAGTTATTAATTCAATAATAAAGTAAAGGACTACCAAAAACATTTATTTTCAAAAAGAAACTTCAGATTTTAAATATGTAGGTAAATCAAATTCATACACAAAAATACCAAACAGGGAAATATAAATTATGGCCTTAATAGAGTAGTTTTGGGATTTTACAAAAATCAAACTTCATGGTTTTACCAGTGTTAGGACCAGTAGACTCAAAACAGCTTAACATGACTTCGAAAGAGAAATAAAAAAAATATGGTATTGAAACCATGGTTATGAAGGTTTTTAGATCGATTAATTGTATTTATTTTGGATGTGGACTTTAGTTCCAAGACACAGAAATCTGAAAAAGTGTTTTTTAAACAAATAAAGTACTTTTTTTATGAAGAAGCCATTGGCTTTGAAACATGTTAATTTTTTTTCAATAAAAAAGTGGTGTATACAAAGTTAATTTCTATAAACTATAAATAAAGTACACTATGGTTTAGTTAGAATACGGTGTTGATGATTTTCACAAGATTCGACTCCATTAAAATATCAAAAATATAAATTTCAATTATTTTGGCGGAGTACTGAGATGAATTTGTATTCTGTTATTCATTACATCTAGTTGAAAATTAAGTTTTGGACATAAACACGTTATTTTTGAATAATTTTATTACAAATTTACGATCGCACACGACGTGCTCGTGCACATATTTAAGTGCTCATTTGAAAAATGGTACCGACCCACACTGGTGCCCGCGGAGTGGGAGGGAGAATATTCGATAATATCATCATTTCCATGTTAATAGATCTTTCAAATTTATAGACACGAACATTAAAGTGTGTCGTTGTTATTTTTATTTATAATGCAGACGTAGCTCTTTCTGACGCAGGAGCACTTAGAATTCAACAACACAATTCACATCAAAATATTTTATTACTCATTTGATGGTCTACTATATGAATGTTTACCAAATGCCTTTGTTTTACAAATACTTTTTTTAAGGTTTTAATATAAAATAATGAATTTATATATTTTAATGAAGAAACATTTTTGTTGTGAAGTTGCTGTTTTAGAACAAACTTATTTGACAGTTAAAACGAATTAGATGGATCAGTTAGAAGGATAAACAGAAAACACTTATCGGTCCAGAAGTATAATATTATGGTTACTAGGTCAAATGGTTAGAAAATTGGACATAAGAGACGCATTCTCCTGGCAAAACAAATTTCCATGCCGATTCCCCGTAGAAACCTTTTTTTCGATCATTTTTTTTCGTTTACGCTTAAAAGTAGTTCATCTAATTTGTTAGAATTATTGTAATCAAACTAGCCATATAAAAATCACGGGACATAATACATTTTGAGACTGAAAATTCATGAATAGATTCATTTGTTTTTTTTTAAATTGACTTATTCATTTAAACTTAAAACTAAATATAATCAAATAATATTATAATAAAGTAATGTTATTAAAAAAAAAAACGTGTAATTTAGTGGGGCGACCTTTCCGTGTTGCCTAAGCCGCGCGCTGATTGCGTGTCACACTCGGGCGCCCGCGCATCGTCAGTGTTGTTATTGTAATTCCAGCATATTTTAAGAAAGTTACGGACGGTACAAGCAGATAGATAGACAGACAACGAAATTATTATATTTAGTTAAATATTCACAAATTCGCAAACTATATGAATTTACATTTCATTTCAGGTAATTTGCCTAACGATGAGTTTATTTATTACCCAGGTAACTAAAAAAAACCGTTTCAAATTTTTCATTTCTTATCGAAACTCGCTGGGCTTCAACCGAAATATGTTAATTCAAGAGTTCGAACATCTTTAAGATTAGGCTAAAAATAAAGGTAGGCGGACGCGGAGGAAGGGATATTATTGATTATCCAAAACGTATTGTATCCCTTCTAAATTTATTGTATCCCCGAGAACCGTTACACAGAAAAAGCGCCTTTACGAGCGGGAAGAAGCGCCATAATTGGAATTGATAACCCGGCTCGTGCGTCTCTGAGAAGATATAAATATCAATGTATCCGAAACACTGTCACAGTTGAACTGGAAATATTAAACACTTATTCAGTGGGAGTATGATAATGTTACGAACACAAAATGAAAACAAAGCTGGAGCATTAATAAAAATAGATGGCCTCTGAGAGTCTGGAATAATTGGGTTTTGTTGAATCCCAATTCAATTTTTTTTTGTTGAATTCGAATAATTTATTTTTTTAACTTTCCAGAATATGCAACGACTCTGTAAAAGTTTAACCTGTTATTATGATATGATAGAATTTGAAATATTTTAGTTAAAGAACTTGCAAAACTTTAAATAACTTTTTGTAATATTGTAAATAAATATACAATAGCTTTTCGTCTGTTGAAAAATGTTAATTAAAAAAATTTCGGTGGATATCCGTACATCACGAGGAAAGATTGCGTTGCTGTTAATATTGAGTATTTATATTATTTAATGCTATGTAATTGCTTTTTCTATCTAATGATAGACCTCTTTTCATGTTAGAAAGACAATGGAATTAGTGTGTGAAAGCCGTGCGTACGAGGCATATTATTTCCTTGTGTTGGTGTCTACGGGTATAAACACCAACACAACGAAACCATGTGCCGTACGCACGGCTTACACATACTAATTAAATTGTCTTTCTTAAACGAAAAGAGGTCTAGATATAGTTTATAATTCATTATTACTAAAAATCCAAAAAATCCATCTAGTGTATCTAAAATTGTGTAATATTAGCTAATGCAGATATTGTACACTTACTCGTAGGTAGTACAAATATCTAATATTGTGGCAAATTTGGATAAAAGTTTATTATATATTAGCCGTACACCCGTGAGAAATCGCGGGAAATAATAAACAACTTGACTTGCGTGACCGCCAACCTATGCCGCGCGCTGATTGCTTGTCACACTCTAGTTATCTAAAAATTTAATTCCAGCAATATACGGACTTTACGACAGACAGACGGACAGATAGACAGACAACGAATATATTATGTTTGATTTTGTTTCCCGTTATGATCCATAGCAATTCATATGGATGAATAGATTCTTTTTTGCTTGTCACGTAATCTTTAATTACCAAAAATAATATTCTAAAACTTCAAGATCACAATAAAAACGAGAATTCATTTATACATTAGTATGCCACTTTATTATATGCATTTTTACTACACTTAAATATTTATATTATAAATATTTTTTTAAAAAGCATTAAAAAAGTATTCAAGTAATGAGCGAATTATCCTCTTCATTTAATGAAAAGGTATCGTAAATAAAGTAAGAAAAAATATCGTAAATACTGAATTAAAGCGGAAAATATATGTACTCGTGATTTGTTTGTAGTAATGAGAGACGAATATACATAGGTATGTATATAGAAAGAACTTCACTTTGCAACAATTGTAAAGGGAAATTCGTTCTAACTAATCAGCGATATAAATTATAGTACCCAATAACACATATGGAAATAAAAACACTTGTTTTTTTAAGTTCTACCATTTTATTTTTTTAAGACGTGTTTGGCCTTATGAGGGCATTATCAATCAATAAGGCGAAACGCGTCTCAGAAAATTAAAAAGGCAAAACTAAAAAAACAAGTGTTTTTATGTCCATTTGTTTGATTATGGAGTTCTATAAACTTATCTCTGAAACAATAAATTTAATACCCAAGAACCTTCAGGCGATCAGACACCATCTAATCGAAAAATAGGATTTCGCAATAACCATGCAATACATAATGACTGTACATCATTGACTTGAAAAGTACTATAAAATCATATCACGCTTGTTGGAATATACGATGAACAAAATAGAAATAATGTAATCAGTAGTACATATTTTCGGATAGTCTGGTATTGCTATTTTGATATGTAAATATGAGTAATTTAGATGACCGTTGGCCAGATTACTAGATCATAATCAATCACCCACAAAAAACTAATCTTATGGGTGTTTGTACATACTTCATCAGAGCCGAATTAAGAAAATTGGGCCCTTAGGCGAGGTTCTGAATCTGGGTCCCTCAAAGTTTAACCTTAAACATGACGAATGTATTTGATTCTTCTGTTATCCTACTAGTCATGTTTTTTATCATTAAATTGTAGCCTACACGGATTAATAGTCAATAGTGTTGAGAGTCTAGTATATATTTAAGTAGGCAGGTATGAGTAACTAGTGAATGTGTACTCGTTATTGATTGCAAGTTATCGGCAAAGCCATCCAAATATGCTCACGAACCATAAAACATATTAATAAATATAACTGACCGCTCTGTTATCCTCTTTTACCGTTTGGCGTCTTATTTTCCCATATTAATTGTAAGAAAATGAATAGCAGCAGAAAGCAATCGGTTGCACGTTTTAATGTTGAAAACAAAGAGTTTATAATACGTAATGTTGAAATCCTAACGGTGACACGAAGTTGGAACGGAGGCGCGGGAACGATCCTCCGACCAGGCTCTGCGACATTCGGCAGATCTCCAAATTACTCCAAACATGTTTCTTGTTTCCAACACTTTACAGGAAATAATTCAGATATATTGAAAAAAATGCTAAATTTGATGTCGCCTAATTTTTATTTTTATTTTCTTTTAATTTTACGCTTGGACAGGCCAAAAGGCCCAATCAAAGGAGCGAAACGCATCACAAAACACCCAGACTCGAGTAAATCATATAGTTTAATTGTGACCTCACCGGAAATCGAACCCGAAACCCTCGATGTGAGAATCCAGTGTCCACTGAGCTACAACTTACCTCCGTAACTGTCAATATTGCACCCAAAGTGTGAATAATATTTTCTAATCAAAATTGAAAGAAGATGACTCCCCGAAGTGTTTGCTGGAATATATCGTATTATCCATTTCGGCATTGAATCGTTTTTAAAAATGAGTGAAAATAAATGTTTCAAATTAGTCGTTTCGCAAAAATTTGCTCAGTGTTACTGCATGAAATGCCTTTTACGTTCGGGTAATTTGGAGATCTGCCGAGCATTGAAAGCCCCGCGCCTCTCCTCTCCACGTCTACATCTAGGCCCGCTTCACTGTATCAGCGGGGAAGCAGGGTACTTCATCTCTATTTACTAAACCTCTTTTGTTGAAAATTATTTTAATACGTAATTTAACGTGACAAACAGCTATGTCGCCGCCTGGTGGTAGGTAATATGTGATTATGGTAAAAAAAAAAAACCTTGGCGGTTGGAGATTTGACACCGCGCTCCAGATCTGAATCGTATTCGTAATAAATATATAACATCGGGACATTGTAAGGTCAGTGTAGCACAATTTAGTATGGCTATTCGTCACAAAACTCTATTAACATTACTGATGAAATAAAGCGTGATTGACTGTCATTGTGTTGAATTTTATAGTTGTTTGAAGAGTGAAATATAACGATTCGAGATTTAAGATCCACTGGCCGTTGATTGTTAAAATTGAAGTTAATTGCTCGTCGAGTTGCGAAAATTTTCACTTATCAATCATCGTTCCAATCGAGTACAAATCATACCGCTAGTTAATATTTCTTCTTAGAGGTCAGAGGGTGATGTAATTGTTTAAATGCTTTCCATAGGTTTTTTAATACATTTATAAAATTAAATATGTATCGAACAGCGGCTAACGGCAGTTTTACTTAACTACTTGACTTAATGAGTCGAGTTGTCGTTTGGATAGGACCCATTTACGGCGGTGTCCTCCATATTGGTTTATATTCACATTTATTTGTCCACTAATCGATACTTCGCGTTCGGCGCTGCTCCGCGACGAATTGTGCGGGGGAGGGGTGAGACTGGCCGACGATGATGTCGTAAAGCGTCTCCGTCGCTCGGGATGTCAACAATAAAGCAGATTAAAACATCCATTGGGATGAGGAAAAAGTTGAAAGAAAAATCGCCTTATAAAATTTAGTTCGTTAACTAGATACCTAACACAAACGTCAAAAATAAACAGCGAATTGTTGCAGTTAACAATGTTTTTTCAACAAATGATATTGAAATTGTGAATTAGAACTTTGATTTTTTTCTGGAAATTTCTCAAAACAGCATCCGTCTCCAGTTACGAAATCGAATTTATTATAAACTTCTAAGATAATTAATTGGTTTAGTGCTGATAGTAAAAATTTAACGGTCAATCCTAGAACGAACAATAAACTAATACAAAACAACACGACCGTCGGCAGTGTTGTAAAATTTTAACATAAACTAATACGTCACTTGTTTCATCTTCTGACGTATCCTAGTTACTTTAAAGGCTCCCGACATGGCCCCGTTCCAAAATGCGATCAGTTTGATTGACCGCGTAATACACGATAGTCCGGACATCTTGCACCATTCGTACTCATCGCGGCTGTCACGAATGCGTCGGTAATTTGCTCCACAGAATCAAACTAACTATCGAAGGGACGCTCTCTCCGTCATATCGGATACACTCATCTCGATATGCGCCATTTCTTTATATACATTTGCCTCTTCACGTCATTTTGCCGCATACTTGTCTTAATGATGATGAACAACATTTCCGCATTCATTCATTTCAATGTCCGAAGTTGGCTGGGATTCAATACAAATTCTCGAGGACGCAGAAAATTTGAATAATGTGTTGATTTGTACCATACCGCTAATTTTATAGAATAAAAGATTTCCTACCCGACTTCGAGATTTGGATTTCACGAAATAAAATCGTAGACATATTCAAATATGATTTTTTAGAAATCTTTTTTCTTATTGGAAAATATGGAACAAACAACAAAATAGCGTATTGTCTTATTTGACAGTGAAATTTAAATTTGAAAGCACTGTTGAAATGAAGTTGCAAATTGAAACAGTCGCGTTAATCTAGGAATTCTAGAAAGGATAAGCGATACAATTTTCAGGGAGTAGACGAAGGGATGATAAGGAAAATATACGATGTGAGCATTTATGGCTGACTGATCAGAAATAGAAAAATGGCACACGCGTGAACATGGTCATGTAAGAAGTCTCAAATGAAAAAATGTCCCAAAAAATAGATGAAAATTTATTATCAATGTCAGATATGTATATATTTTTGGTTTGAAAAAACAATCAATTAATTAATAATACCGATTATTTTTCTCCTATCACAAGAATGTGTCGCATATATAATGTGTATTTAGCTCATCCTAACATCAATGCTGCCATTCTCGAAGTATGGAGGGGCTGCTGGAAATATGGAGGGACTATTAAAAATGTATAGAATTCTAGAGGCATCGCGAAATCAACATGTTTGGTATAAAAGGGTGAGCGAGTTATTTTTTTGACAAGTGCGACATAGAAATACGTAGACAACCATGTTCACAAAATGAAACCGTTGCGCCGGATCAGTTTGGCTAAAGTGAAAACGATAGCGAACGAGCGAGTTATCATCGATCAGTGGAGAAGTACCTAAGTGCCTACTTGTGAGCGGAATATTCTCGATAATGACGTGAATTTAGCGCGAATTTATGTAGAATATTTGTTTTAGTGACAATTAGAATGAATTAATGAATAATGCGCAAATTAAATTCGTGTCCAGTGACTTAACGTTTAAATAATTTTTGGTGTTTCATTTACCTCCCACAGCCACGACCTCGCGACAATATGCGTGTCGCTAGAGCAGGTCTTGTAATTGGGATAGTGGGCAGAGTTTTGAATAATAATGTATTGTTTTTTATGTATTTTGTATCCAGTATTCTAGTAGTGTCTCATTAAAAATACAATAAAAATATAGGAGAATAAATGTTCGTAAAATTGCTTTTCTTATTTCCCGAGGAAAGAGCTCTCATATTTAACACTTTTTCCCGAGATACCACAACTTTTTTACAACTGATCTTTTTTATATGATGCAGTGACAATTTTAACGTTAACTTAGTACTTAATAGTCGGATGCGACCACAAAAAACTTGGCTTAGATAAATCTATTTATTGCACACGACTCTTGACTCAGTGCTGACGGTATACAGTACTTTATCGCGGCTCTACGTTATTTCGCTACGTGGATTGAAGATTTAAGAAGGATAGAAACGTAGGTACTTGGAGTTCTTTCCTTTCTGCCTACCTCCTTTATAGAAAACTTCAAGTTGATGGTTCAGTGTCGGTACATTTACGCGATGCTTCAGTTTTTGCCGTAACCGACGTTTCGAATCACATTACAGTAGCCGTCATTGAGGTGAGGTCGGCTGTCGCAACACTCGACCAACGACAGGATAACTTGGAATAAATTCTAATAACATCAGACGGCCGTGAAAATCTGCGAGTGTATTTAATTTGAACCTATTGAAAGAACTTTTATACAACGAACCTGAAGTAATAAAAGACCTTCGCGTGCGGTGACCGAACCATCAGTCGCTTTACAAATAGGCTGCGACATGCGTGAACGCAGAACCGCACGGCGACACGCGTGCACACGCACCACCCGGTGTCAGGCAAACCGAAAGAACCAAAACGCATTAAGATACATTAACCAGGAATAAATTATCGGATTGCGACACAGTTCGTAAAAAAACCTTTCTTTATCGAAATCACCCGAATTACCGAAGTACCTTCTTCCATCTAAGAGCGGATACCCGATACCGCAGGCAATAAACGTGTTTATCTCAGTTTCCGAAGAAAAGCCTGAAACGAATGAAGATAATTATCATAAATTAACGTAAAAATACTTTAAATTGAATCTTGAATTCTATCGGAAGAATTGAAAAATATTTCGTAATATAGCCGAAGACCCGTCATGACGTTCACTGATCTGTACATTTTTCGTTTAAACTTAAATGAGAGAAAGCTTCAGACGATTCGGAACATCAATATATTTTCATAATTTAGATATTAGTAATTGATTTAATATATGTACGTAGATCATATTGTGGAAAAAGTCTATCGTAACAAGCGCTGGCCATTTATGTGCTTCCAGGTTTTAGCCACAAATCTCAATAAAAGGCCAATTTATCAGCAGACACAAGTCGGTCGGGAATATTACGGTACCCAAAATAAACTAACAGCCCAAAATCATGTCACCAATCAAATTAAGAGTTTCATTTATTACTCCTCTTCCCAAACATTGCAAGATGAAGGTAAATTATACAAATTATGCATTTTTTCGATAAAAAAATATTGTTTCTTTAAATTAATAACAATTACATCGAAATTATACATTTCAGTGTAAACACCAAAATCTTGATGAAATAAACATTTCATTTTTTGACATAAATATTCCTACAACAATTTTTAGATTAAAAAACATTTAAAGAAAGTATCTATTACTATTCCAAAAAATTTAATATTTCATGTCTTTTTGTGTTTATCGTATTACTGCAAAATTATTATATTATTATTATTTATTTTCAAATACATTTTTGCATACCAGTGTAATGAAAATGCCCCCCTTTTTAAGCTAAATTATATTTTTCTATTATGTTAAAATACTTTGTGAAGTTATACATATATAGTTCACGAAAACGCTTATTCTATACAACGCGAAAATAAATCCTTGCTGTAAAAGAGTTTTCCAGAGCATAAATAATAAAATTGAAATAATAAAACTTAATATTTTATATTAAAGAAGACATTCTTATTGTGAAGTTGCAATTTCAGAACAAAGGTCTGTGAATTTTTAAAACCAAATTTATTAATTAATTACAAAGACATACACAAAAATTAAATCAACGAAAAATATTTGTCTGCTACCGGGACGCGAAACCGGGTCTCCTATTTATCCGTCCCGGTAATAGCCAAATATTTTTTAGTTTATTTGATTGTTCTGTATCATATAATTGATTAATAAATTTAATTAATATTTTCTTGTGATTATGGGTTAAAATATTTATATTAGTAATATAATTCGTTACATTTTATACAGAAAGCGAATATTAAAAATAATTAAATCCAAAAAAAAATATACAATATTTAAACGAAAAGTAGTCCTGTATATTGCAATGGAGATAAACTACGACTGAAAATTGCAATAACTACTATTATTAAACTAAAGTATATTGTGTTCATGTGTCGGATTAACTAAACTACGGATTACAATTAAAGCAAGCGCCAGACTATCGTATTCGGAGCTTCCCCAACTTGAAACCAGAGCTTCTCAAAGACAATCCATAATTCTGCTGGCCACACCTCACCACACCCCGCTCGTAAGAAAATGAGATGGTAAATGGGGTGACACTTGGGGCCGGGCCAATCGTGATACAGCCCTATCAGTACACCAGCAAAAAGAAGCTTTGTGTATTTTAACAAGAGCACTCTCTCGACAGAGAAGTCAGTACCGCGCTGGAGAATCGGGACTCCATCTGATCCAGAACAGTGCAAAATATGCAGATATTATATAGTAGCTCGCTTATTCACCCATGTAAAACACAGGTTCCTCTTTTATCAAATTACACAATAGACAAACCTTACATAAATGATATTTTTTCGGGGAATCGTCTCGAATATGCAAAAGAAATTACAAAGTGAACGCAGAGTAGACTGCTCATCGGCTTTTGCCGACAAATATCTGACACAAAATCTCATTCGTGGAAAAGCGCGATAAATAGCTTGTATTTTTCCTAGCTCAACTCAAATTGCAGTGACTTATTAGCATTTTATTATATAAAGGTAAAAGAGCACATAATATGTTTAATATTTGAAAAAATACCTCAGTATTTTCTGAATTTTCTAACCATCTTTAGAGACACGCACCGCTTTTTAAAAAGAAAGAAAAGAGGCCATTCATTAGAAATGCTAGTAACTAAAAAATCCCTTAAAACCTAAATATAATTAGATTAATAATAATCAATTTAAATTTATCGAATAAACCATTATTAATTATAGTCGCTATTTCAGTGTCGTTATTTTTACCCTCTACTCGCACCACGACCGAGGCCACGCCCCTGCCCGATTTTACACATTTCATTTTCATAAAGAAACCGGTCGACGTTAAATTACTCAAGGTGGTTTAAACAAAGTTTGTTAGTTTTTAAAATTAAAAAAACCTTTATTATTGTTATTTAAATATTACTTACTCTTGATGAGCCACGCACATAATTTTTATATTCGATTACTGTTCCGTAAAGCCGGGATTTCACGAGCTTTTAACGTAATTGCGTAACCACAAGTATCCTGCAAACTAACAACCTACAAATGAAATTTTGCATATCGGTGATATCGATCGACATGCATCAGGTGGTCACTCCACTCTCCACACAAAATGCAACACGACTCAATACGCTATGAATTAATTCTGTATTATTTCAAGACCACAGTTACAGTACGAGTACGTCAACCCTTAAAGCACAGTAAAACTAATAAAATCTGAAAAATTCACGAAATAATCCTTTTTCAGTTGATTTTTTGAAGTTTCTATGTTTTAACCTTTAAGTACCGTAGTGACGTCTGACAGACGTTGCCGTACCTTCCTCCGCTCATGGTTTGACCTCTTCGCGCGCTACACTCCTGCCCCTCGCAGTACCCTTCCTCGGACTCGCGCATTGCCCCGCAGTGTAGTGCAAGAGCGCGTGAAGTGCGCACGTTTTCCGCCAGACTGCAGCTGACGCCTCAAAGACGCAAGGTCGGTACTAGTGTTATTTTCTCTTTACGTTCAAAAGACGCCTGCGTGGTGTTTATGTATCTTTTACTCAATATCTCGTAGTCGTTACGTCGGTGTATATGCTATAATGTTTTTGTTGTGTTTTCATAAGTCTGAATCTCAGGAGTCAATTTAAAAAAAAGGAAATATCAACACGATAGGAACCTACAACCTGTAACTCTAAAATTTAGAAGAAGCTGTTCGTGATGTGATCCAAGATGAAGATATAGATTCAGATTTTAGCTTGTTTAATGAGTTAGAAATTGCGGATGTTCCTGACATGAACACTGAACAAGATCAAATTCCTTGATAATGCCTTAGCATTACCTGAAGGACCCTCAGATTCAGGTATGGACATTGACACTAATATTTTTCTTCACCAAAATACTGAATATAATGATACATCCCCCAGTGAAGAACCTCAGTCTGATTTTCAGCCTTCTGTGGTTACACAACGTAACTATTATGCCCGAAATCGCTATAAATGGTCTTCTGTAGAGCCAATTGTCCATAATATCCTAACACTACTTCACAACATAGTTCACATGTCAAGAAGACGGCTAGTGCGAATTAGTGCTACCTCAACTCAAGTTGAGAGTCTACAACGAAAAAATTCCCAGGAAACTGAGAGACAAAGAGTTATAGGAAAATCTGATATGCTCCCGGTCCCGTTAACTTCAGGACCACGAGATCTTGAAATTCGTATAACGTGCGCTATATCCCCTAGTGAGATGAGAAGGCGAACAAAGTATTTCTGCTGTATCTGTGCCAAGCTTATGTGCCTTAGTTGCTGCAGTCAGATTTGCAATGACTGCAAGTAAGAAGTACATAATGTTTTTATTTTTTATTTTTTATTTTTTTTTGCTTTTTATATATTTTTTTCAAAATCACTAATAAAGGATTTTCATAAAGGACTGATTATGGTAAGAAATATAAGACTTATTCAGAATAAAGAGTTAATGACAGTATGCAGAAATTGTTACAAAAATGATCACTTTGACCCTTGTGATTTTTTTAAAAATATGTTGAATGCTGCTTATTACGATTGAATCTCATTTTTTAGACTTTTAATTAAAAGAAAAACAATGTTTAGAATTGTTACTTCTTTTTACTTGTGATTTATTGTGATTTCAATACGGTGCCTATAAAAAATGAAATTTTGAAAATTTGTGTTTAATATTTTTATTTGTTTTAATAACAAACTTAATTTCAAATAACTAGCATAATAAGGAAATAGCCGAGACAAGGTACCTTTTAAGAAATCCCCCTTCCAATATCACGTATGCTAGACGCCACCACGGTACATGTGAACCAAATTCATCACACGGTACTTAAAGGTTAATAATTATTTTTGATGTTTATACCGTTAATTTTAAGACGTTAAGAGGTTAACGTGGACGCTAAGAGTTAGTATGCGTCCGTCCCAACGAAGATACAGTGGTATCAAAATCTATAGACGTAGGGTTACTCCAAGTGGTGAGTATACTCCAAGTATACAAAGTTATTTAATTAATAAATAATTTATATAATTCTTTAAAAGTGCCCAATGCTAGTTAGGTATATGTTTTCTTCTTATACTATCTTATTATTTACACTTATACATATATAATTTCTTATTCTATTTTGCCTTTTGTTGGCAGCCTGCCGTGCTGCACGGCTCGCGGCATGGTATGCTTGCCAACAAGACAAAATAGAATAAAAATCTTTTAGAGCTCTTCGTCCCGGACAACTTTGAAGCTGCAGAAAGGGTTGTAGAACCGATCAACCATTGCCAGATGACTAAGTTTAGTGAACGGCATTTGCGGTGGTAGTTACAAAGGTGTTGAATTCTCTACCCTCTGTGATACGGAACAGTGCATCAGAAATATTGTTTAAAAAAAAGGCTGAAAACGCTTTGAAATATCATTTAATAAATTAAATTTTAAATAGTGTTGTGTTAAAAGCCCTTCAGGATTTTTTTTACGAAAATGGCTCTATATTAATTATCCATTATTATTTCGTAACATTAAAAATGCCAACCTGGTGGCAAATGAGTAGGACTGATATGGGAGCCTTTGTTCACAAAGCTCTGATCATTATCTGATTCATTCTGTTAATATTTTTTAAATAGCTTACACACACGCGCTATATTAAAACCGCAGTTAGCAAAACTACAGTTAATCTATTTAAATGGTAATAGCTTCAGAAAAAACATAAAATAATAATGAATATCAAGAAGGTAGGAGATCAATTAAATCGTGGATTTATTTGACCTCTCTCAGGCAATCTCTCACATCAAAGAAATAGATTGTTTATCGGCGACCAGTGATTCTATTAAAAACAAAACATAACAAGTTTAAATCTGTTGTACTTATATATAAAAAATATTTATGGTGACAGATAGCTTCCTATCTCCATTTTCATTAATATTATTAATTAAATTTCTATTCGCTCAGTTATGTTGAGTTAGGCATTCTACTTGACATGACGAGTAATGAAATTCGAGGCTTAATTAGTACTGATTGAAATATTCGTGTCTCTTGATAACACAAATTTACAAAATTAATGTATTAATTTGATGAATTTGATTTTACAAATTTTAATTTAATTATGATTTTTCTTTTAGTTCTGAAGGTAGAAAAGCATTTTGTCGGAAGGTTTTCTTGCAACTAATTTGTGAATTTGAATTTTTACTTGAGAATCTTTAGTTTTAGAACGTTTCTCTCCTACGATTCACTGAAATCCAAGAGGATGTCAAATTACGCCCGAAGCCTGTGAGCCATTTATGAATCTGCATGATTCCAACCTGCTGCAATAAACTCCAAAGCGACTTAAATAGACTTCATGATTACCATACTGTAATTTCAATGGGATCTGAAACTTGTTGATATTTTTCAATAAATAAGTGGTAAAAACAAAGTTCATTTTATTAATTATAAACTTTTTCTAGTTTCCAAATGCAAACGAATCAGTTTTACAAAAAAATCGTCACAAATATGCACACCAGTATTACATTTATGGCAACAAGCCTCAATCCGTTGATTCGATTAAGACCTAGGTGCAATTTTTGACACCCGTCTTCGCTTCCATATACATAGAAAATGTAATTATTATCCTACAAAATATGACAGGCTTTATCTTTTTCCCACCCCGAATATGCGTCCAGCATTTGGAATTCCTACTATAATTTAAAGCCGAAAAAATGCAAAGGAAATGAGAATTTAGAACATATTCCTCGACAACACTGCAGATTCGTTGAAATATTTCAACAGTTGAATACAGTGAAATATTTCAGAGTTTAAAAAACAAACGCACAGATTTCGGCATTTTCATCGTGTATAAGATCTGTTGAAACCCATTTAGTTGTCCATCTCTTTTATCAGTTATAAATATTCACTATCCAACAAGGACTACTAGAACACACTATTTATATTTTTCTGCGATGCAACATTAAATTAATATTCAATATAGTAGCGGTGCGAATCGAGATATAAATTAAACTTCACATGGGTATTTTGTCTTTACCTATGTCTTTGCTTATTATTGTCACTTATTTCATTATGTTATTACTTATTTTATTTCATTACTTCACTACATTATCTTTTTTCATTCTATTGCTACTATTATTTTCCATTTGTTATTGTTCTTATTATTATATAGGTATATATATTTCAAATATGTGAAATATGTTAGGACACAGGTTAAATGTTCGATTCGGATTGTTCATGCTCTTATACACACATGTCTTGTGGCTGATTTATTTCCAAACAAATAAATAAAAATAAATAAAAAATGCTGAAACCTACAAATATAATAATACCATTAATATTTATAATTATTTCACATTGACATAAAAAATACAAGTCGATTGAATTTTCGTAAAGTTGGTGTAAGTAGATAGATGGTAATCACTAATCGAGAAGTCCGACTCTACCCAAAAACTTTTTGACCGGTGTTCAATTTAAGTGTAGCGATGTATGAAGGTGCACCGTTTGACCGATCTGACCCAAATTTTTCATTCTTATTATTTAGGACCCGACTGATAACGTAAGTGAAATTTCCCCCCCTTCCCCTTTACCCCATCCCCTCCCTTGACATATTTTCTATACAAATCTGCACCGTTTGACCGACTTGACCCAAATTTTGCGTACGACCTGACACAAATTCTTTGATTCAGCCCTGTAAATGTGCAGCGGATTGTCGAACGATGGCTTGTAATTGTAAAAAATCTAAATTAACTTGTATTTCATCGTGCAAGTGTATAAACAATAATTGTAAAAATATTAATAAGTAATTATTTGCATTTTTTCATGTATGTATCTTTAAATTTGCTTTTTCTCATTAAATAATTTTTTAAGAACAATTTATGATTTTTTATTGATAATTTCTATTTTAATTATGACAACCTATTTATAACTTTAATTATAAAAAAAAACAACTAATGACACTAATATAATCTTTAAAATAGCTCAAGTACCTCTGGAGCCTGGACTATATCACTAAATTTGTTTTTATCATTAAATAATTTTTTAACAATAATTTATGATTTTTAATCAATAATTTCTATTTTAATTTTATTTGACAACTTATAAATACCTTTAATTATTTAAAAAAAAAAACAACTAATGACACTTATATTTATAATCATTTAAATAGCTCAATAGCTTGTACTCAACGATTTACTTGTTGCGTAGAGGGGGGGGGGGTATAAAAAAAATTGGACCACCTGGATTTCTGGCAACATTCAGATTGTTAATCTATAGGCTTTTCTGAACTAGACTCAATTCAGAATGCGGTCCTCGGATTTTGCATACTCAAGTACCTCTGGCCCCTGGACTAATATCCTTAACCCGAGCAACGTCGAGTACGTACAGCTAGTAATAATATAAATGATAAAAGAAACAACTAAAAATAGTATTTACGAACCCTCTTACTGAGAATGGCTGGATGGTGTCCTTCACATATTTTTGACTTACCTGTAACAAAAAAAAGAAATTAGTTATTTTATACCGTAGGTAGGTAGGCAGTAGGTACACACATATGTTCATGTATACTGTAATTTTATGGACACGCATCATTTTTGATTATAAACAACCCCGAATGGTGCGTGCGTGCACGACCCCGAGACGCCCTTAATGACTTTTGCCCGCCCATCACTAAAATAATTGATATTATACGCTCACAAGGATAATGTAATTGTGTGTTGTGTTGATAGTCCCGCGCGGGAGAAATCAACGTTTGAGTTACTTTTGTAACTGTTATTCGGCCTTTCTACACGTCGACTATTCACCGAAAAGTGTAGGAGGGATCTTAGTGAATAATGTTGAAGCAGGGACTGTGCATTCTGGATTACAATGGAACTAAAATTTTAAAAACTTCAAAATCTACAACATTCCTGTGTTTTCAGACACTTGATTTGCACAATTCGGTGCAACAATAAACATAAAAATATCATTTATATGGAATTATTTTTTATCTAGCTATTAATTAATCTTAAGAATTTATGCTAACTAACAAACTCATAAACCATCATGCTGTTTCCTGCAGAGGTAGACAGAGAGGATAGATCGTCTCCATCCTGGCACACCACTTTTACTTCGGCTAAATTCATACATCTTCTAATGCGTGCTCTATGATTGTTGAGGCTGTTAACTTGCCACCCTCCAATACTTGTAGTAACTGATAGTGACAGGTTTTTCGCGGACGCCCTCTTTTCCTGTTACCTTCAAAATTCGAGAAAGACAAAAGAGTGACTAAATGATAATGCTTACAACAAGTGAAGGAATTTGTGTATTTGCGAAGTATGTTTAGTAATTACCAGATGTGCTGCCGGCAAATTACATTCCTCGATGGAAAAACCAATGCCCAATCTGGAACATTAATATAATAAAAACGATTTTAATATCTACATGGCAAAAATAAAAATTTAATTTATAAAACTCGAAAACCGGAGTGAAAAATAATAAAAGATTGAACATTTTTTACGCAAAATTTTAAACCAAACTCAATTACGAGACTTCGTGTGGAACGATAATAAAATAAAAGACAAGATAAAAAAATTCCTGTGATACCCTAGATAAAAAAATATTTTATGTCTGATAAAAGAAATTTCAACGACAAAAAGGAAATTTTTTATAAAAAGTGTTGCGATGACGCAAAAGTGGGCCACTTATCGATAGCTAAAAGAAATCTGTTGGAAATCCTTATTCTGTGACGAGAAGCGAGGGATGATAAGGAAAATAGAAGAATTTCCCCCCCAAGCAAAGGAGTGAGGAAAGAAATGATTTATAGGTTATTATCATGTCTGTCACCTTTGCGTCGCTGACGCAATTTTTAATAAATTAGATTAAATTTTAAACGTCGTCATGAAATTAAACTAAATTACGTCGTGACTGGTGCTAAAAAATGTATTTTCAAAGATTAATTCTGGAAAAATAATACGTACCCAGGAAACGACAAAACTATAATACGCATTTATAAGGCGTGCACAGACATGCCGTGATGTTATTATATGTTTGTGCGTATATATGCTGTGATGTTAAGGTATGTTTTTACGCAGATATGCTGTGATATTATGGTATGTGTGTACGCAGATATGCTGTGATATTATGGTATGTTTGTACGCAGATATGCCATGATGTTAAGGTGTGCTTGCGGACGCGAAGCTTAAAGCCATGTATTCACTAGGGGACAAATCGCGAAACATTCCGCTCGGCATGTCGCATCAACATCTACGCTCATGTTTCGGGGACAATGACAATGCCATTTGACGTGTACACACCGGGACTCGCATATCTTGTCGCGGAAATGTCATCTAATGAGGTTATGACACTTGCGTATCATTTACACTTTGTCATTTAGCGAAAACGGGGTTCCGCGCAATTTGAAATATTTTTTTGGGTCGCAATTTCAAATTAACGAGGTTTTACTCTAGTAAATTGAATATCATTAAAAACAAGGTCCTTTTTGTAAATAATTATCGTTTTTCACACGTCGCGGAAATGTCTCCCGATGAGGTTATGATAACAGCTGCCTATTTATATATGTTAATGAGTTTATCGAAACGTAAGAGGAGGAAAAGGTGGTGGATGCGAAATTATTTACTGCAAAGAGAAAGAAGGACGGATATTCTATGCGATCTTCGAATGTCTGACGGATCTTTTGTCAATTTCACTCGAATGACAACAACTGATTTCGAAAATTTATTACAAATGATCGGGCCTTCTATTGCCAAGCAAGACACAATATTACGGAAAGCGGTCGGCCCTCATATTAGACTTGCAATTACATTGAGGTACTTGTCGACTGGAGATTCCTATGCTTCCTTGTCATACACTTTTCGAGTTTCAAAACAACTGATCAGTAAAATAGTACCAGAAGTTTGTATGGAACTGATAAATGCTTTGAAGATGTATGTAAAGGTGGGTGCAGTATCAATTTCATCATAAAAAAAATATGTAGTTATTTACATGGATGATTAATAATAAATATTAAATTTTATTTAAAACATATATTTTATTAACTTAAAAAAATTACAATTTAAAATAAAGATTTAACAAAAAAAAACAATTAATCTATTGATACGTTTATATTTTCTAACATTTCAACATCCACTAGCAGTGGACTCGAACTAGGCGTAAACACTTGATTTGTTAGACTCTTTATAATTCCCCATGCGTGCTTCAATTAAAATATTGTTTATATAATATTTCGCTTGGAGGATAGAATGTGCATCTTGCACCTCGCGCAGCTCTGAGGCGACATATTGTC
This sequence comes from Agrypnia vestita, assembly GCA_016648135.1. Taxonomy (NCBI): domain Eukaryota; kingdom Metazoa; phylum Arthropoda; class Insecta; order Trichoptera; family Phryganeidae; genus Agrypnia; species Agrypnia vestita. The sequence continues at coordinate 194,087 of JADDOH010000592.1, read as the reverse complement.
CATACACAGTAAATTCGTCCCGTTTTTCCTCCAGCATTTTCTTTTTCGCATTCTGCATTATTTCAAAGGCCTCTTGTAATTTTTCATCATATTGAAACATTCTCCTTTTTGAGGCTTTGGAAGATTTAGTAGGCGGCGTCTCCATAACTTCAAATTCCAACGGGTCCACATCGTACGCTTCAGGACTCATGATGTTAGGAGACTTGGAGAACTGTTCATTGACATCACAGCGTATTGTCTGAAAAGTAAAAAGACTTCAGGGTAAAAAAAAATCTAATTCGATGCTTTTAGGTGCCAGTAACTGCAAATGAATGGAAGGAAAAGGCTCACAATTATGAAATATTATGGAACTTCCCACATTGTATTGGAGCCATAGACGGGAAACACGTCTTGATTCAAGCACCTCCAAATACCGGCAGTAATTTTTATAATTACAAAGATCAATTTAGCATTGTGCTCTTGGCTATAGTGGATGCTGATTACAATTTTATATATGCTAATTGTGGTGCTAAAGGAAAGTCATCTGACAGCGGACTTTTTCAACAGACTTCTTTTTATAAAGCCACGGTTGAAAACCGACTCAATTGGCCAGAATCGGAGCCATTGACGCACGGTGAAACAAACATGCCCTTCGTATTAGTGGGAGACGCGCATTTGCACTGTCTGAACATATGATGAAGCCATATCCCGGTAACCACGAAGTAGGAAGTACAAAGCGCATTTTCAACTACAGGCATTCGCGAGCAAGGAGAATTGTGGAAAATGTATTCGGTAACATGTGTGTTGTGTTTCGTTTGTTTCGCAATACTATTGCACTCCGGCCTAAAAATGCTGAAGTAGTTGTATTAGCCTGTGTTTATTTACATAATTTTTTAAGGCGAAATAAGCAATCGAGATCACTCTACACCCCGCGTGATACCTTTGATTCAGAAGATTTGGATCACAACATCGTGGAAGGATCTTGGCGAAGAGAAATTGGATCTAATATGATGAATTTAGAAATGATAGGAAGACCTTCTCCTCAATCTGCCATGGAAGTGAGAGAACAGTTCGCTGAATATTTTATGAGTGCACAAGGAAGTGATTCGTGGCAGAATAATTTTGCTTAAGAATTAACTAAACACTAAAATTTAGTTGTTGTTTAAAATTTAGTTAAACGTCGACACAATTTTATACGCAGGCATTTTTTCCCATTTTTATTTTGAAATGTTTTCTGTATAATTTTTTTTCTGTTTCTGTATATTTTCTAATTTATTTATTATTTATTTATTTATTATTGATATACATCCTAGGGGGCTTTTAGTTAAATTAAAAAACAACTAAAAAAGAATTACCGTCGACACAATTTTATAAGCAGGCGTATTTTCCCATTTTTATTTTGTAATGTTTTCTGTATAATTTTTTTTCAGTTTCTGTATAATATTTTCTGTTCTGTATAATTCAGTATAATATTTTCTAATTTATTTATTATTTATTTATTTATTATTGATCTACGACCTAGTGGGCTTTTACATTACATGAAAGTTAGTAAGATTTGATAAGATATGAGCCCCTGCGATATCCTAAGATACTCGAAGATGACAAAATATAAAAGGTTAAAAAATTTTGCAAAAATTCAAAACATAATGACAAAACCGCTGAAGGAGCTAAACTTGATAAAAGAGATTTTTTTCGGAATATACGTTAAAAAATCATTTTACTATTTTTCTCATGGTACCAGGGATCTCCTTGTATTAGGGGTATAAAAGCAAAGGCAGTAATATCAAAAAATATAAATATTTTTTTATTGCAGTCACCGAGGATGGCTTATTTAGAATGTACTGAATTTGAGATTTTATCGGAAACTCTATATAGCTCTATCCCTTCCAAAATCATGCTACCAAATCACTATTAAAAGCAACGACAGCAATATCCACTTCAACCAATGGATGTTTAGCCGGTTAGGTGTGATGTGAGTATGCATTCTGAGAGGAAGAATATGTCCACCAGTCCAGAGACAGATATTCGTATCGACCCATGACGTGTATCATACGAGTGCACGGGTAATTTGGGAGATGTGTTAGCAGAGGTGGGATAGGTAGATGAATACAAGGTGTGAATTATGCTCACAACCTCTTGCTCGTCACTCTTGAAAAGTGGGCAGTTTCAAGACTCTCAGCCTTTCCGCATATCCAGGTTTTTAAGACCCAAGGGCAATTTTGTGGCTCGTCTCTGAACGTTTTCCAGTAAAACTATATCTTTAGCAAAATATGGATTCCAGATCTGAGAAGCAAATAAACAAAATTGTTTATTGTGAGCATTATTCACAAACAAATATACAATATAGATATACCTAATATAAATACTGTAAATAATTTACGGTATCACTATTCACAACTATTTATAAGACATATGTGAGGCCTCTCCTCGAATATGCTTCTCAGATCTGGAATCCATATTGTGCTAAAGATATAGTTTTACTGGAAAACGTTAAGAGACGAGCCACAAAATTGCCCTTGGGTCTTAAAAACCTGGAATATGCGGAAAGGCTGAGTCTTGAAACTGCCCATTCTTCAGGAGTGACAGCAAGAGGTGACCTCATCGAGACATTCAAGATTCTATCGGGCTACTACAATATTCCTAATATGACAGCTATGTTTGCATTAAAACACTAATGTGGGCCTTCGAGGACATCACCTGAATTTGAACAAGTCTCGGTTCTCGTGTAACCCAAGAAAGCATGCATTAAGCATTAGAGTGGTCAATATGTGGAACTGCCTGAGGGCGTTGTGTCTGCAGCCAGTGTCAACCAATTTAAGAATAGGCTGGATATTCAAATGAGAGACAGTGATATGGGCCTATCAGCTTGCCTGCCCATTATCAATAATAATAATAATTATTATAATTAAAAAATATGTATATATTGATATAAATAAACATATTTGAAAGATATGAAATGTAACAAATTAGATGTAGTAATGTAAAAACAATATAAATAAACAGTATAAAATAATTTAACAATAGAAATGATCATTATATATGGGAATAAACAAAATGAGGAACAAAATACAAGTAAAATTTAGTCAATTAAAATGTAATTTATTCTATTGGTATATAGTCTAAGTGTTTCTTTAATTCGGGTATGCTTCTACAATGAAAAATGTGTTTAGAAATTCTGAGAATCTCTTCTGTATGATAATTTCTTCAAATGGAGTACATTCATTAAATTATCATAATTTTTGTTTTCTACTGGATTCTAAAATTTATAAATCTCAAGAATTTGTGTTATACTCTTTCTATTTTCCTAGAGTGTGTGTCATAGTAAGGAGACCACAAAATTGAGTTATATTCCAATATACTTCTTACAATGAATGTGTATAATGTAGTAAGAGAGCAGAGCGAATTAAAGTTTTTGACACAAATCCTAAGGATTTCATTGCTTTGTTGCAGATTTCGTTATACTGTTGAATAAATGACAGTTTTTTGTCGAAAAGCACACCCAAATCCTGAATACCTGAGACTCTATATAGATCAATATCGTTAATACAATATTGAAATATATGGTTTTGTTTTTACTTCTATTAAAACTTATCAGTTTACATTTTTCCACATTAAGATATACTTCATTATTGCAGCACCACGTATAAAGCAGATTAAGGTTATTTTGCAAAGTAATACAGTCATTTATGTTTGAGATCGCTTTATATATTTTAAGATCATCTGCAAACAGCAAAAGATGAACTCCATGGAAAATGTCAACAATATCATTTATGAAAAGTAAAAATAGAATAGGCCTGAGGTGAGACCCTTGATTATCCTCCTTTTGTTTTCTGTATAATAAATGACACTATTATAAAATTATTTTCTAATCATTAACCTCCTTCAAAAACCAATAATTTTAAGATAGCTTTATCGAAATCAATCAGAGGTTGCCGAAATATTTATTTTCTAAGGTGATACAGAAAACTTTTTTTAATATAAAAAATTAAACATTACTTGTGTCTCCAATGTGTCCATACTGCCGGTTGTTGTTTCTCCTCTCAGTAAAAACTTCATTGCATCATAGGCAAACCATGTACTGGATATCGTATCATCCCGTCCGCTACCAGTGGTTTTTGAAGACGATATTTTCTTCCTTTCTCTCATGAATTGTGAGCGAAGGGTATGTATTTTAGCTTCTACTTGCTTTCTTGGTAATTTCAGTGCGTTTGCTATGCCCTCCCACGCGTCGTTTTTCTTTATTTTATTTTTATATTCTTTGTTTGACGTGTCCCACAACAATGCGTGGCTTTGATATAGTTCGATAAGTTTGAAAATAATCTCATTTCCCACATAGTCATTTTGAATTTTGACAGATAGGTACCGCGGATGCGTATTCACTCGTAAACATACCACGTGGTACTGACGTCCCGCGTAAATGTCGCTGCGAGCTCGCTCGGATACCGTGCGCATGGCAACGTTGCCACAGCACGTAGAAATGCCGCGCTATGTTGTGCGCGACGTCGCGGAACAGTGCACGACGTTGCAACGTCACGTAGACTCTATGCCGCGCGTGCTGTTGAGGGACAATTTGTCCCCTAGTGAATACAGGGCTTAAAAGGAAAACTCCGCCCCGCGCTGGAGCGCTGGCTCCCACGGCGACCGGGAGTCGGGCCAGCTCGTAAAGGGTTGCGGATGAATCCTCAGCACGATGAAGCGCGTATCGGCGCATTCCGACGTGTTTGGAGATACGATATTAAAAGTAAATAAAAGTTCTGTTATCTAACAATGGAAATTCTATATGCAATATAAACAATAAGTGAGCAAAGTATTTCTGTCGTATCATAAGGAATTTAAGAAGGTTAATTTATAGTTAATTTTAGAATACGTGGGTATCATCAATGATGTTTCCCTATGGGCTCGCACCGGTTCGCGCGAGCGACTGGCTCAAACTGGCTTCCAAAATCTCGGATTTTGGAAGCCAGTTTGAGTTTGGCAAAATTGGCAAACATACGCCTAAAGGTTTGATTGTCAAATTTTTTATGATGGAAGTTTCCTTAAAAAGTTATGTACTATTCCTATGGAATCCCTCTTAAGTCCTACGAAAAGGAATTATTACTTGGTCTTTTAAAAGTCGATTTATTAACGCGGTCGGAAAAATGAAGAGCTTATAATACAATTGTAAAAGCAACAGGAACAAAAACGATCCTGAAGCTTGAAAAAAAATGATTAAAGCCTGTTAAAAGCTTCAACAACCGAAGAGTGCGCGCGAGAAAATGTATGAATGTAGACGAGGAAAGAGTGGTGTGCCACGACAGATGACTGTGACGTTTTATCCTATCTGCCTATCCCTGCGAAGAAACTACGTGATATTAGTAAAAAATAATTTGGAAACGTGACTAAATTATTTTAATACACCGGTTGTTAACTTTTCTGAATGTTGAAGGAAAATGCTTTTCTATGATATATTTTTACAAAAACGTTTTGGTAGTTAAATAAAAGGTAAATTAATAAGATGTGCGCTGGTATTTAATTTTTTTTTATATACAAAAAATCATAGTCGGACGCCGTACTGCCCGCTAGGCGCCAAGCATGAACGCTGATTACAGACATTAGTCAGGTCCAATACTGTTTGGCACCTTATCAGGTCCATACGAGTACAAGACCTTTTTATTTTACGTCCAATTAATATATTTCATAATATAAACAATCCAGGCCGTAATTGCTTGCCTATAACTATGTCGTCTTTATTATCAAGGTTCGGGTTGAGTTAATCAGGGAGGGAGGTTAATTAAACGGGTCGGCAAAAAATACTTTTTTTTTCATTTCAAAATAATAGTTTAGTTAAAATTTCAGCAGTGTAATTAGCACTGCAATTAAAGACCCTTCCTACACGCCATGTTTTCGTTGTCCGGCGACTTTTGTAAGTAAGTAAATAAAACGTGCAGATTAGAAAAACCTATAAACCTTCCAAAAATCCAAAAACCCCTGCCTTAAAATATTATGATGTGTTGCAGTAAAAATGAAATACATCACTATCATTATTAAATATTTGGAAGAGTATGAATACGAGTGAGTATCATATAATAAAAAATCAGTAGTCTTCTGAAGATAAGCCGCATATTATAGTTTCGATCGTAAATTCATGAGACGATGATAAATACAAATTAATAATTACGATATCAATCGACTATTTTGAATCGAGGCGCGCACATGATAATGACAGCCGCCACTTTCACTCAGCCAATAAATAACATGTTTAAAGATGTAACATGTGGACATTTTGTATAAACATAAAATTATCACATTCATTTTAAGATTAATCAAAAAATATATATATTATCAGACCGAACATTCAGACAGTGAAAATAATAATTCGTAGGTACAACATACGTCAACAATTTGATCCGTCGTATGTCACCTGGAATGAATTGAAGGTTAAAAATAATCTTATCTATAATAACTTATTGATGCTTAGTATTCATTTATTTAAACAGTAATTTTAAGCACTTTCCATATTTCGGTACACAAAATTCTGTTCATTTGCCAAAATATAGGTATTTAAGTTAATTTTTTTTTTCAATTCTTAAAAATATTGTCTGAGTTTTTTACGTTTGGGTCAATTTTTCCCGACCACCCACAATAGTGAGGAATATCGAAAGTCTGCTATATTTTATTCCGTAGGATACAACACGTGACCTGTAGGGAGTAGGGATGCGCAAAAATGTAATCATTCATCAAAATGAATTCAATCAGCTTGCAATGCTGAGTAGCGTTAATCCAAGTAAAAATCCTCAAAGTAAACCAAACCTGACGTCCACTTCAGTACCAGCTAGCATTAGCGGATAAAAACATTATGTAATAAGAATCTGATAAAACATTCAGAACTGACGCTTATTAAAACACCACATCTAAAACAAGACGTTCGAAATAAACGAACTAACGTGGAAAATAATTAACTTTGTTAAAAATCATTCAATTTAACATTGTTAATTTATTTCAATAGTCTAGGTCAGCGGTTTCCAACCTGTGGTACGCGTACCATCGGTGGTTCGTGAGTGGACAGTTGGTGGTACGCGAAAAATAATCAGTAATGGAGGACATAAAAAGTAAAAAAGAAATCAATCATAAAAATATCATTTAAACAATTGTATTTTACACATATTTTCTATTAATATCGGTAATTTTTGGAAAAAAAATGCCTGCGGCGCATTTAATTTTTTTTTATATAAATTAGTTGTAAAAAAAATACTTCCTTAAATGTCCTGGTTTTGAATTTCGACAAGAAATGAACTTCGGCACCTTTTATTTAAAAAAAAAAAACATTGTGATATGTAAAGTTCAAATGTCTCAATTTTATCAGAAAAAATAAAACCTTTGGTATTTTTTTTAACTTAAATAAATTGAGTTCTGGGAAATAAATACATAATGCAAATAATGTATTATATAGTTATAATACAAATTTACAATGCAAATAGACTAACAAATTTCTCAAAATACAAGTGGTACAATTAAGGCGCCATAGTACATGATTCACGTTTTTGTAGTCTGGAGAGTCAATTTAGTGTGAAGTTTTCGAATCTTATTGCCAAAATTACAGCTAAACATGCATTCAATCAATTTTATTATGAAAGGTCCATCTACTCTTAAAGCATTTGTTTAAAAAAAGTTTAAAAAATACTTTGTCATTATCACAAAAAAAAATATAATCCCGAAGCCCTATTTAATCTTTCTAGCAATAGAGTTATCTTTGGTACACTTTTTCTCGAAATATTTCCACGTAAAGACCATATATTTTTTTAATAAATTGAATAAGAAAAGTTCAAACATAAAGTTTGGGGGAAAATATATAATTATTTTTGGGTAGGTTGTTAAATACAACGTTTACAAAAAAATAAAAATTCAAGTTCCGTCTCCTATATTGCAGCATCCAAAACACCATTAAAACATTGATTATTTTAATTAAATTTTACATGCGTACTAAGAAAATTTCACTGTCATTCATATAAAAATATTCAAAATATTATACCTCATACACAAAAATTTGAATTAATTAAAAGATCATTTTTCTTTCAAATCAGTCGTTGGTTGGACACCAACTACGGCAGTCGTCACGTTACGCTCCCGCTAGTTTATACGAATATATCTTAAAATGCTGCGTAAGCTTTGCCTGAGTGTTAATAAAGGGAAGATATCCGTATAAAGAATGCATTTTAGAAATCCCATATCACGTGAACAACGGTAAATGCAGAAAATAACTTTTAAATGAATTAAAAATACTTGAATTTGAATGTCGCCATTTTTATTTTTTACAAGACGCTTACAACTGTCAAATTTTTGCGGGCTGATTCTAATTTTTTTTTTCCATTATTCTTATCTGTTTTCTTGAAACAATATGATATAAGATACTCCGTCTATTTCTTTACTCAACGGTAATGGTCATTTTTTCAGTGAATAGTGATGTGAAATCTTTTGAATCGGCATTTTTTTGTGTTTTTATTTTAACTGAAAAATTTTCAGTAAAACGATATAATATTGTTTTGAGTTTGTTAGTTTTGAAAAATATTTTCAATTATCGTATTTGCTCTCGGGCGACTAAATTTAACGTATAAACTTATTAAATCATTTTACAAAACCCGATTATTAATTTATCCTCCGGCTTTTAAGGAACCGTTTATATGCTCCATTTTTGACGTCCGTCGTTATATATTTTTATTTATTGCGGTCAATTATCGATATTAACTATACAAACCAGAATTTCTGCGAAATACATCAAAACAAGATACGCCGTTTGTCATATTCAAACTACAATTATTATTGTTAAATTATTCACATTTAAATATATGATAATATTCTTTCAGTAAATATGTAATTTCGCTTTTTCTTCCAAAATATACATTTACGTACAACTCACGCTTTCTTGTATATACTGACTGCATTTGAATGGTACATGGTTAGTCTTGTCTCACTAGAAGAAATCTATATTACGACAGGTTATAAAAATTATGCGCAAAATAATGGCGTGAATAAAGGTTCACCGTGGAATTTTTTCATAATTTTCAGGAGCGAGTACAAATGATTGTGTCAGCAAATCGCGTAGGTTCGCGTCCTTGCTAAGACGTACACTTCCTGCAGCGAGGCAGCCCGTCCATCGCGAGGATCAGCAGCAATTACGAGCGCCGGCCGAAACTTTATGACGCAAGACTCGGGTAATATTCCGTTTTATCGCCGCGGTTAATTTTGAATGAGCTCCCCGCAGGCCGCTTGCGACGGATATGAAGTTACAGCCGCGGGCGGAAATTAGCATAATTATACATGAGAACACGCCTTTTTCAAGGATCTGATACGATTACGTACAAATCTCATCGGGCAGGATGCCCGATCCGACCTCGCCGGGTTCACTGTGTTTTTGGAAACACTCCGACGGTTTATAAAAACGAAATAATGGCTGCTATATTTAAAATGGAAAAGCACACCACGAGCAGTGGAAAGTTCCGAGCTGATATTTTTTTTATATAAAGACAGATCGCTGATGACCTACAAAGTACAATGTAAAAAAATAATCGAGCCGGTGATATTTTCTTCAGGTACAAATGATCAATTATACATCCCCAAAAGTGAGCCATCTAATAAGTTAGTATGGACTGAATGAACAAAAAATACCTAAATATTGTGAAAAAAGTAATAAATCCAAGATTAGCAAAACTTAGAGCCGGTTGTATTAACTTGTATTATAAAGCCTTTTAAGCCTGCACGCGTGTGCACTAACATCTGTCATCAAAATCACTTTTATTCTCTTTTATTCTATTTTACTTCTTACTTTCCAAGAAACAGTATCCAGATATATCACCCACCTACATTTTCATTTGTTCCGCGGTATATAAATGTAAAGTATTAAGAACCTGATAGACATACAAAACAAATTTAGCGTCAACAATGCCTAACTATAAAATTCATTTAGAGTTGCGGTAAAATGCATTTCGTCAACAAAAAGTATTAATTAATTACTTTTCCCGTTAAGAATCTACCGCAGAATCGTCAATATTGTACATTTCGACACCACAATGTTGAAAAATTTAATAATAACGATTTTTGATGACATATGTCCATCAGCTCGTACGCAGTGTGCAAGCGCGCTTTCTTAAACGAGATTTAAGTTATATCAACTATAAAACGTCAAAAATGAAAAAACATTGGTTCGCGTCTTTGCTAAGCTCTAGTATAGTATCTTTTTGGTGGTCCACGAAGAGGCGGCGGTAGCAGCGTGCGTTAAGCGGTCTGGTTCGGGTTTACTGGGCCGGGGGTCAAGCCCAATATCCGACCGTTTAATTTGTTGTTTTAGCCGTGAATTCGAACGAAATCACGGACGTTACACGAAGTTACGAGCGGACAGACAGACAGACGGACGGACGGACAGGGAGTGAAATTATTATGTTTAATACTCTGAGTTGATAAAATCGGCCTTAAAATCCTCATTTCTGCAAACTCTGAATTAAGAAAATCAGCCCAAAATTGATATTAGGATATGATAGAATTAGGATATGATGGAAATAAAATGTCGCACACTATTAAAAATACATTTAAAAATCTATTGACTTCGAGCGAGCATTTTATGCGACGGAAATACAACGAAAAACATTTTTCATAAACATTTTTCAAATGCAGCAACAATCAGCTTAGATGAACACGATATATTTAATTGCTGCCCGTACATCCGACATGCATACATATCATGTATTGATTCGCTCTCGGCCCAAACTTACATGCATAATCGTTAATTTATAAAGTATCGATAACACATACATTACCTGCTGATTGAAATAATAAATTGAACTAAATACAAAAGTACGTGGGTATGTATAATATAATTTCTCTTTTATACTGGGGCTATGTCATTTGACAATCTATTTGTAATTACATAGATTTGTATTTATACTGAAGTTCAAATGCAGAATAGAGACAGCCCGTGCATCTTCTAATAAGATGAAAAGTCTACTCTGTAATGACGACTTAAACTTGAAGCTCAGACAGAGATTGATCAAATGCTATGTATGGTCAGTTCTACTTTACGGTGTTGAAGCATGGACGCTGAAGGTGACTACTCTAAATCGCCTAGAGGCGTTCGAAATGTGGATACATCGTAAAATGTTAAGGATATCTTGGACTGACATGACTAGTAATGTTGAAGTTTTACGTAGAGCAAATACAAACAGACAGTTACAAAACATAGTAAAGCTCCGTAAAATGTAATATTTTGGTCATATAATGAGAGGCGAAAAATACTCCATCCTTCAGCTCGTCATGAAGGGGAAGATTGAGGGTCGCAGAGGGGTCGGAAGGAGGCGGCATTCCAGGCTTCGAAACTTCCGAGAGTGGACCGGGATAAGAAGCGTGGAAGAGCTGTTTCGCACTGCCCTGGACAGGGAAACTTTCTCCCAGATGATCGCCGACGTCGGGGGGACCCGACAGGGCACATGAAGAAGAAGACTGAAATTCTGTTAAAACATTAAAGAAAAATATAAATGGTTAGGTTATAAATAGACTATAAATATAATGCATTGTTGTTGTTAAATAGTTAACTTTCAATCTTCTTCTTTTCACTCTTATAAATGTTTAGGTACAGTTTACCTATAATTCAGTAAACTGGAAACTAGAGAATGAGGTTTTATTTATCAGAGATAAGTGCATGGCGCAAAACAAAATAGACTAACCCACAAATGAATAAAACTGAGAGAATTATCCTGAAAATGCCGCGAGTACTACTAACTCTAATTCGAATTCCACAGTCACCAAACGAATGAATTACAAAATACATCTCTATTTTTATAACAAACAAAAAGAAGCACTTTGTTCCATTAATGCAGATACGGCTCCATGTGGGTTGGTTTATTATTGTTTAACGCTGACAAAATCGATGTCATTGAAATCTTACTATGTATACCATTAATAGATTTTAATAGAACAAAGTAAACGTAGAACTGTGAAATGGAATTTCCATCGAATATCAAATAATTAAACTTAATTGTCTTGTGTTTTCGTGGTAGTGTCTTCTGATTAGTAGTGATTCTGAAAGATCGTAAAAATCTGACAAAATATTGAGAAATACATTTAATTTTAATAAATAATATGGTAAATTTGTTCCCAAAGAGGGGTACTGTTATATCTAGCGAAATGAACAATTTTCTCGATGAGGAAATGAAAGAAATTACACTTTTACAAATACTACAGTTTGATCCCCGTAATGGATAAAGCCACGGTACCTTTTGTTTAAATTATATTTAGTGCTTTATTCAGACTCGCAGAAAATTTGAAACAGAACAAACCGCCGCCGTCCCCAGGAGGGCAGTGAGGATTGAGCGCTTCGTTTTATATCCAGACACTCCCTTCGCTGGCTCCTCGTACCTCTCTCTGTGCGACCGAACTCTCACAACTCTCCTCACTTCATTTATTGCTCTCAAAGCGATCATATATTATTTCCGAATTATTCTAAAATAATCCCACTAATGTAACAAATATATAAATAGCGAATCGTAAAAAAACTTTGGAATACGGAATATAGAAAGAAAATGTAGGCGACCCTCCAATGGGCATGATACTGACTCCCGGTCCGATTTCCGGCGAGGTCGCGATAGGATTTCAAGTGATTTTAGGATGTATTAATATTCTCGTTTGTTAATTCGTTTTAATTAACTTTTGCCCACGAAGGACAATTTGTTAACAGTGCGGTGTCGTCTGCGTAGGATGCTAGTTCACCGTTGATTTTTTGATGAAATATGTCGTTTACGGGAGTGAGAAATAGTAGAGGTCTAGGGATCGTACCTAGGGGAACTTTAAATTCTAAGAGATTCATTTGATTTGATTACTTAGAGATTCATTTGATTTGTCTATTTGAAGTCTGTTCGTTGAGTGGCTTTTTACCCGTTTGGGGCTGTGTCGTCAATCCCATTTTCTTTTGGTTCTGGTACGAATTGTTCGTGGGAGATACTGTCGAGTACTTCCTTCGAATCAATGAAGATACCTGTGCAATTACTTGATTTGTTCAATTAACTTTGTGTAATGGTGGATGTTTTGCGGTTGCGTCTTGTGTGCATATTCCCCCGGTAAACCCGATTGGATTCTCATTTATTGTATAATTGACTTTTGTAATTGATTTTAATCTCTTTTTGGCTGCTTATTCAAAAATTTTCGATATTTTTTTTATTTTTACGCTTCAACAGGCCATAAGGCCCAATTACAGAAGCGAAATACATCACAAAACACCCAGACTTGAGTAAATCACATAGATTAAAATTGTAACCTCACCGGGAATCGAACCCGGACCTCACCACACACAATAATCTTAATTCTTTTTGGTGAGGTACAACACATAATAATAATTTGATTGTTAATATTTGTTAGTTATCATTGTTATAAAAGAAATCATATGTGTTGTCTATTAAATAAATAAATGAATTTCGCTATATTAATCGCACCTCTTGGCTATTGTAGCCTTAAAAAGTAAAACTAGAAAGAACATAAATATATTTCAGCATCGAGTAACTTTTAAATAAAACTAATGAAACAGTGATTTGAATTTTAGCATTCGTATTGTGAAATATATCGGATGAAACTGGCTTTGAATTATTTTATGTTTTTTAACAGTTAATGCACGAATCCAAAATCCAATTTAAAAACAAACACCACAAAGGCCACAATCGCTGTCAAACGACACGTACCAGTTTATAAATAACTCAAATCGAAAACAGTCAATAAATACGTCCATACCATCGGAACAAACCATAAATTTGAATCGCAATTAAAAGCAGATACCTCTAATTGATTACAAAAATACAGATGATGTAAAATTTTACGATTAAAAAACCAGAGCTAACAAAATATTTTGTCGCCGCTGCCACAAGTCGCAGTTGAGCAACACTATTATTTATCGATGACAGTTACACCAGTTCAATGTAATTAATAAGACTTCAATCTATTCCCCGCTATATTAGCTAAACTAGTAGCTAAGCCCTGGGTTGCCGACGATCGCTCGCTGCTAGGCCTGTACATGAAAATACGGGGCCTTTCCAATTGACCCCGAACATGTTGATATTTTCAACAAATTAGTGGTGTAAACAAAGTATATTCTTGTGAATTATATTAATAATGCCACCAAATGCATCTTTAGAAGAAGATAAAAGAAATATATTGGGATGGGAGACTACATAATAAATTTAGACAAATAATTTATATTCAGGGAAAGAGCACATAAGACAGAAATTAATGACGTCCAATAAAGTTTGTTAGGAGACGCAGCTGCCCGGAAGGCCAGCAGCTAACCTAAATAGAGGAACACGGAGCACTCCAATTTATGACGGCGAATTCGAAATAAAAGAAAAAACCACCCAAGAATTTAAACCGTTTTAACAAGGTAAATAGTCTCGGGAGAATACAAACAAGCGCCCACGCACAGAGTCAAAGGAGCAAGTGGTTAACGCGTCCCATTTTAGTAGCTGTCTCAATTTCAGGGTCAAAACACTTCAACAAGTCCCGCTTCACGGAATTTTATTTAAAATAATATTTTCTGAAACAATGTGGATTTCTTCTGGGGTAATCTGATTTTGTCGTCGCTGAAGTTTCGGGTCGCGTTTCTGTGGACATATCACAATTTGGTGTCAAAAAAATAAATATGATAAATTCAATTATTATATTATTATTTTGTTTTAACAGCACTTTATTTGAATATTTATAAAATTATTATTTGTTTAAACAACACTTCATTTGAATATTTATAAAATTATTATTTTGTTTTAACAACACATTATTTGAATATTTTTAACCAACTACTTTCTCAGGCTTGAACATTCATTAGGTTTGAATAAATATATTAATAGTATATATTTGTTCAACCCATATAAAGCCTGAACTGAAACTAGTTGGTTATATTATATTCAAATAAGGTGGTCTTAATTTTTTTTAAATTTAAATTATAACTACGTCGAACCAAAATGTGTTTGCTTCATGTAAAAATTATATTGTTATTGAAATGGCAGTTACCTTGTAATGTAACCTAAATATTTTGATTTGCATATGAACAAAATAATAACATCATGTTCCCTAACACGTCACCCTTATTGTTCATATTCCCGTACACTTTATGATAAGAGAAATTACTCCTAACACTCCTCTTAAAACTATAGTAGTGATTAAATAACTCGATGCGTATGCAGTACAAACTTGAGTTAAGTGCAAATTAAATCATTAATAATAATAATTAAAATCTATTCACACTAGATAAAAGTCTATACTAGAGTAGACGGTTGGTGTAGTGGTCATGACGCTCGCCTAGTGATCTAGTGGTCGGTGGTTCGAGCCCCATTCCAGGACACCAGCATGTTAGTCCTATTTTTATAGCAAAGGCTTTGGCTTAGTTTGAGAATAGTAAGAATATTGATGCTATACGTATTCCGTATTCGCATCTGTATTTTTTTTACAACAATAAAAATTAATTTAAGGTTACGACGGAAAAATGTCCCGCGTTTCATGTCCCTTATTGTTTGGTGTCATGAAATTAGGCGCGCTGGCAACCCTGAATGGATGACAGGAATCCACGCTGGAAAGATAATCTGTGGGGAAGAGGCTCAGGATTTGGATCCTTAACGCAGACAATAGTGTATGGGGATTTATTGTGGAAGCGTTTTTTAATGGTGTTTGAACAAGAATAAAAAAAAATCGTTTTGTTCAGCTGCACAAGTATTTTATTTTATTTATTATGATCTGTTTTTTTAAAACTACATCGGCATATTAAGTAACTCATCCATGCAGAAATGTGAGTACCGGCAAATGGTGCTATTGTTGATATTGACACGATAGTATTTTTAAATTGATTATTTTTGGTCGAAACCAAAGTTACAAAACAGCTTGAACAATTTTTGCGACGCGATTCGATGATATTGAATTATCATTTTCTGATGAATGCATTTTCTGAGACATATGCATATTTTTATTATTGCCATGTGTTAGGTGGGTTAGGTTCTTTCTCAGGGAAGGAACTCCTACTCAGCGGGTTGCTCAGCCGGTCGCACGAACCTCAGGCGGTTATTTTACTTCCATAATGTATTTATAATGTACATAATGGTTATTTTACTTCCGTAAAATTACCATATCTTTCTAGCTTTCAATTTTACTACTCTCTGCAGGTGGGAAAAGGTTAATTACATAAAATAAGTTTAAATTTACAATTCATATGTTACAGAAAAAGAATGATGTACAATTTCATGGAAGTTGTTGTTTCACCAGATTCAAGGAATTACAATTAGCTACACCGAGAGGCAAAACATAATAAATCCATTGGAAAATATATGTCAAAAGTTGATCAACTTCAGTTAGTAAAATGAATCAAATAGACTGGAAAAATAGCAATATTAAAATGCAAATATTAATAACACTCTCATACAATATATGCATTTGTCATGCCATGTCGCGAGACAGGTATACAAAATATATCCAGAAATCAACGTCTGTGCAAAAATTGCAGGTAAATTGTTGGGCGTGTACATTGATGCAGATATCTCATTAACTGAGACAGGTCAAAAGTATTCGGAGATATCTTCCTCTTAAGAGAAACTATTACAGAACTTTCGTACAAACTATTACAGAACTTTCGTACAAACTATTCAGCAGCAGCACGGACAATATATGAGATATTAACATAACGTCCCTTTTACGTGAGTTACATGTGCTCCGTTTCCCTTAAAGAGTGAAATTCAACTCATGTTGGTTGTATGTATATATCGACACATAAAATGGCGCCTCTGTATCTTCAAGAGCTCTTATTCCGGACAACTTTAACGAAAGACGCGAAACTCTGAGGTCAGCCTCTACTTCAGCTGCGGAACTGTTGTAGACCGATCAACTATTGCCCTGAAGACTAAGTTTAATGAACGGGCGTTTGCGGTGGCAGGCCCAAAGGCGTGGCAAACTCTACCCTCCGTAATACGGAACAGTGCATCAGAAAGGTTGTTTGAAAAAGTATAACAACGCACCTTTTTGAAAAATCATTTCCATAAGTTCGCAATTCGCAATTACATTTCAAATAATAATGTAGGAAAATACAGTTTTATATAAGCGTCCTTGAGGTTAGGTTACGGTTACGACGATGATGATGATAACGTATTAAAAAAAATCATAATTACGGTAAATTGTTATCGTAAATACACACATTGTAGGAAAATAAGTTTAAAAATTTATATACGATATTTTATTACGTTAAAACACAATAATAAACGTGCCGTAAATGGAAATTGTTTTAATATATAGAAATAATCAAAGCAGTAAAAAAGAGATTAAAATAAATATGGTGTCACACTGGTGTGTGTTACTTTAGCAGGGAAAATGGATGCATTAATATCAGTTGCATTTCCAATTATTTCCATTGAGTGGAAATTCGTGAAAATTATTACGCAGCAATATCGCCAAAATACAAACGATTAATAAAAACGCTAGAGCTACGTTTTATATTTTAATATAGAAGTACGAATGTAGATTGTACAACCAAAAAGTCCAACGGTACAGTTATTTTATGACATCCATCATACTGAAACAAAATGTTTGCGTGTTTGTCGCACAAATTACGTTAAATTAAAAACAATATTTAATAGAAAATTACGCCAAAGAAGACGTGAAACATTACGTTATAATAAACATAGCTGAAAGTTACAATGGAGGTTTCGTAGTGCTGATAATTTAATATGTTGTAACATTTAACTAAAATTAGACCAAAACTACTAAATTAGTGAAGAATTGTTGAAATTTGTCATAGAGAGAAAAATAATAATAAATTTAGTGCATTTTAGCACGGAATAACTGACCTCCAATTCGCCTGTGACGTCACGCGTTCGCGTAGCCGGGCGCCGGAGCACGAGCCGCGATGTACTCCAGGTAAGAGTGATGACGTCACGCGACTCCAACGGACGGAACAAAATTATTCGTGCAACACAAAATTTTTTAATTCTATTTGTTAGTTTTTGAGATATCTTAATTTTGCTTTCAGAGTTTGGTTTGATTTTCATTTCCATTCATTGAAAAAAATATTCCATTCATTGAAAAAATAGTAAACTTCTCTATTTAGTAAAAAAATGTAATACTTTATTTTGCGTATCTGTAAATTTAATTTAGACTTTTGTGTCTTGTGGGCAGATGAAATCTTTTACACATATAATGTATATTTTTGAGAAAAGAAAAGGATGAAGATTCATCTCTCAGAATCCCCCCTTGCCTGTGTGCGGTTCAAGAATAGAGCTCCTCAGCCACGCTCAAATACAAAATCGATCAAACAGATTCATGGCAGACGTTATCCTCGTGACGAGGGACCGCCGAAGAAGAAAAAGAAGATACAATATAGGCGTTTGACAAACATGCGTATTACAAATTTCTAATATAAATAAATAAAAATTTGGCAAATGGTGTGTACTGTGATGTTTGTACACATAATATGTTTGATATTCAAATATTTGCAGTGAAAATATATAATTGTATTAATTGAGTGTTAATTTTTTTGTTAAGTGGGTGTTCCTGAAATGGCTATATAACCAATAAAGAATAAATTATCCAGTCAAATTGGACGTCGGACCCAGAAATAATTCCCGGAAAGCTGAATTTTTGGCGTCGATCTTGATATAATTGTTCTAAAACAAAGTCACCTATTCATTGATGCAATAAACTGTAGATGCGTCACAAGCGTGAAATCGTGGCAAGTCAGAAAGAAGAAGATTGCCTTACTTGCATTCGTTATCCAACCGACCTTCTTTGTGATTGGA
Organism: Agrypnia vestita; assembly: GCA_016648135.1. Classification (NCBI taxonomy): domain Eukaryota; kingdom Metazoa; phylum Arthropoda; class Insecta; order Trichoptera; family Phryganeidae; genus Agrypnia; species Agrypnia vestita. The sequence goes on along the minus strand of JADDOH010000592.1, from coordinate 175,335 downwards.
CGCGACGGCACGCCGAAAAAAGAGTCCCGGGGAAAAGGGAACAGAATATCTTACACTATTGTAAGAATGAGTATGTTATTTTAGTCACTGTGACTTCAAGTTACCTGATTTTTCTGCATTTGCTACATTTGAAATCAGGATAGTATGGGAATAACGTGTCTATTTATAATACGTCAATGCGCCTATTAATCATATTCATTTGTGGGATATTTTCAAATATATTTTATTCATAAACCGTAGCAGATAATGAAAAAGTATTGGATTGCAACAAATAAAAATTAAACTGTTAAAATAATGCTTTTCATTGTGGTATTACGACAACGCGAGATTTAATATTTAGAGTTTCAACGAACTAGTTTTAAAAGTTGCGAAATAAACTTGAGTGTAAAAATTTATTTCACCGCAGCCACCGCGAAATCCCTGTGAGGGTTGAAATACAGTATTTGGCTTCGAGAGACATTATTATCCACTAGAAACCTTTCTAGTTGCTTACAATCGGGCAAAAATTAATAGGTACCACAGTAAAATTTACTATTTACCTAACTCAAGAATATCAATAAAGAAAAAAAATATGCAGAAATTCGAGTTACGATCGCCAAAAAATGAAGCATTTCAGAAGAAACTTATTTATTCCATTTTAAATTAAGAACATGAAGAATTTTCATATTTCATTAAGATAATTGTAAGCAACCTTAAATTTAATATAGATTTATATTTTTGAAATACTTTATTATTAAACATTTTTAGTATTACAACTATTTTTTAAATTGTTGATGAATTTGGCATTTACGTTGCAGAAATTACTCATCCTTAAATAATGTTAACCTTGTTAACTCTACGTGAGTTTAATAATAATTTTATATTTGATTCACTACTTAAGATTTTAGAGAAACAGAATCTCTCATCGACAGATGAAGTATCAAACTGACTACTTTTAAATATAGAATTTTATACTGATTCTGTACAAATATAAATAATCAAGTTCAAATTAATTAGTATTGAAAAATAAACCGAGGTGACTGGTGTAAGGGTGGTTGTAGGTTATAACTGGAATATTGAGAGAAGATGAGGAGTGTTAATGAAGTTAATATTGTTAAGTAAATTAATACCCGAGTTCAAATTTCATTTAATTCCCAAACTTATTCCTAAAAATATTCCTTTTATTATCCTGACGTGATGGGATGGAGAAGTTTAATAGTACACGAATGAAAAGAATGATTGCTATATGATGTGGTTCGAAAATTCAGAGAAATTATTAATAGTTAGACAACGCCAATAGTAAATAGCATTGGCGTGCAATGGGTATAAACTTACGTTATGCTGTGACTGACTATATACCTATATTTAAAAAGTAATAGAAACCTAGGAGGTTTATGGGTAACATTTTTACATGATTCAATATAAGAAAATATAATAATATAATTTGGATACAAGGTAATTTTTTTATAGTTGGCCGAGTTTTAATATTTTTGTCACGGTCTGTTGTGGCAGGTCATTGTATAGTTTTAGTCCGTTGCAAATTAGTCGGGATTGTCCTGTTTTTGTTTTGGCGTGTGTTATGTCATAGTTTTGAGCCATTCTAGTGTTGTGTTGGTGTTTTTCGTGTATTTTGTGTAATTTTATGTCTTCGTCTTGTATTTCGCCAATTGCTAGTCTGTGAATGATTTTAAGTGTTTCGATTTTTGTAATGTTTTCGATGTTTAATTGTTGTGTTATACGGTATACAGTTTCAGTTGGTGTCCGGTATTTCAGATCATAGACCATTTTTAATATTTTGTTTTGCTGTCGTTGGAGTCTGTTTAGGTTAGTTTTGTTTCCGGTTCCCCAGAAGGGTATCAAATATCCTATTCTACTCTTGACGTATGCCTGGTACATCAGAATTTTTATGGTCTTTGGTGTGATTTCATGTATTTTGTGGAATAGGCTGGTCAGTTTTGTCAGTGAGTCAATTACTTTGTCTGTTTGAAAGGTCCATTTGAGATGTCTGTCTACGTTGAGTCCTAAGTATTTAGTATGTTCTAGTTCAGTAAGTGTTTCGTTATGTATTTTTATGTCCATTTCATGCGTTTTCCGTTTGGCCTCAAAGTTAATGTAGTTACATTTTTGAGCGTTTAAAGTTAGTAAATTTCTTTTTGTCCATTCAGTTAATATGTCTATGTTTTTGTTGATTTGTTTTGTGGTTTCAAATTCAAATTCAAATTCAAATTCAAATGTTTATTCAATGTTCAATGTTACAAATGTTTACAGTGTTTACAAAATTTAATGAAGCTTTTTTTCATTGTTGTTGAGTGTCTTGGCAGCAAGTAAACACTAAATTGATTTGACGCCCTGCCTGCTACACTAGTAATTTACTGTATTATAGCAGACAGTGCTCTTCCAGTAGTATAATGTTCAAGAATATTTATTATTTATATAACATTTGTGAATAAATCTTATTGCCAATTAAAATTAAGTAATAGTAATGATTAAATGTTTACAATTTAATAATGGTGTTAATTAATTATATTATAGACAAAGGAAAAAAAATGATCTGAAAAGGATATTAATAAAATAAAATAAAATAAAACAATTAAAAGTATTTAAAAAGATGACAGTAACAGTAAGAGAGTGAGTGAAAAAAATGATCTGAATAGGATATTAATAAAATAAAATAAAATAAAACAATTAAAAGTATTTAAAAAGATGACAGTAACAGTAAGACAGTAAGTGAAAAAAATGATCTGAATAGGATATTAATAAAATAAAATAAAATAAAACAATTAAAAGTATTAAAAAAGATGACAGTAACAGTAAGACAGTAAGTGAAAAAAATGATCTGAATAGGATATTAATAAAATAAAATAAAATAAAACAATTAAAAGTATTTAAAAAGATGACAGTAACAGTAAGACAGTAAGTGACAGTAAATGTTCTTGTAGGAATAGTATATTTTAAATTTAGTTTATATGATGGCTTTTAATAGGTTTTGGGCATGCTTCCTTCCCTTTTCATGCAGCCAGAGTTTCACTTTAGAAGAAAAATACGCCAGACTATGGCTACATGTTTTAAGTTTAGTGTTAAGAGTATTGAATGTTTTTGGTGCTTGGAAGAGGTGAAATCTTTGTGAAAAAGTTTTTTTGAATTTTGGTACAAGATAGTTGCAGTTCACCTGTGCCCTTGTTGAATGTGAGTGAGTTATTTGTTGGTGATCTTGTTTATGTCGGAAAAAATATTTTAAAGTGTTGAGTAAATATGTTTGATTGATGTCCAGGACGTGACATTCTCTGAAAAGTTCTTCTGAAGGAAAACGAAATGGCTTTTTATGAAGAACTCTCAATACCATTTTCTGGGCTTTGCTTAATGAATCTAATATAGTACAAGCTGCACCACCCCAACTGACAGTTGCATAATTAATGAGTGAGTGACACAGTGCATAGTATACTATTCTTCTTGTCGATGCGTCGAGTACATCTCTAATTTCTTTGAAAAAATAAACAAGCTTTCTTATTCGGATTGTAAGATTCAAAATATGTTTTCTCCAGTTTAGATGCTGGTCTATGTACACACCTAGATATCGTATATCTTCCGTTGTCTGCAGATTAGTACAATCACAGGGTTTATCTTTTGATTGACATGTGTGAATCAGTAGATTTTTGGGCTGCTTTATTACTGTTCTTTTACTGATGGAGAAACACATGTATTTTGTCTTTGAAGCATTTACTGTTAGTAGATTTTTGTCAAGCCATGATGTTATTCGATTCAATCCACTTTGTGCCTTTTTTAAAACATCTTCCCAGGAATCATCTTGAAAAAGAAGCACTGTGTCATCTGCGAAAGAAATTATTTTACCGTTTTCTAAATTGGAGTTACACATTTCATTGACATATATGAGGAAGAGCGTGGGTCCCAAAACACTTCCTTGCGGTACTCCATATGATGTTTTGTGGAGGTTGCTGCAGTGGTCGCCCGATTTAACTACCTGAACCCTGTTATTTAGATAATCTTCAAACCACGTTTCTATGTCATTATTGTTTTCGTAAAATATTCCGAGGTCGTCCGCATAGAGTATTATTTTGCCTCTAATATTTAGCTGCTCCAGGTCATTTATGTATATTATATAGAGTAATGGTCCTAGGATTGATCCCTGTGGGACACCATAGCTGACATTAATATATGTACTTGTGGTTTCGTGTAGTGTGGTGTATTGCTTTCTGTCTTTTAGGTAGCTGTCGAAAATGTTTAGGACGTTGCAGTGATTCCAATTTTTGATAATTTGTTGACTAGTTTAACTGTATACAATGAACTATTCTTAGTAGCTTTAATCCACAAAAATAACTATACTGTAAAAGAAGTATTGTAAACAAGGGCTTTATAAATAAATAAATATATTATATACAGGTAATAAGGTAAAAATTTCCATATATTTAGAAGACGATTTATATATAATTAAATCGGGAATAATACTCATTTCAGATATACGTTTCTTTTCACAAAAATAAATCAAACATTTTATGATATCATCGATGGCAATGTCTTCGTAAATAAACATTTTCATATTGCGTATAAAATGTTCAAAAACCTACATTTTACGAAGTTTCTTAATAAATTACCATAAACTAATTCATGTAAATTAAAATAATAAAAAAATAATAAACGTACTCAACACAATCATTATGATTTGACAGATGAAATTCACCATAAAAAGTAACCCATAAAAACCTTTTTATTATACTCTCTTTCTTTGTAAAATATAACAACAATTAAAGACGAATTAAAACATATAACATAACACTAAACTTACAGTAATTTAATATATTTCTAAAATGTCAGATGTTTTGAGCTTTGATAAGACACTTCATGCTTTGAAGATTGAATTCGAAAAACATTTCTCAGTCAATTTAGATTTTCGAAATTCGTAGTGAAGTACCTAATATGTATACCGACGGAGTAATTCAAATTTATAAAATATTCCGCGACGTTATCGGGCTGCCGTTGCTAGCAACTCAACATCAAACTTTTGTAACGATTCCAATATGAAAAAACCAGTAAAATTTCTAAAAATCCACGAGTTAATATAAAGGGAGTAAAAAAAGAAATAGAATTCACACAAAAAGTTTTGGGTGGAATTTGTAAAAAATGTCATTTCTGCAAGTGACGTGCGCGCAGTTCTTACGTCACGTTGTACCTTTCGAAGAAACACGCTATTATATGAAAAATTTACTTGTCCAGTACAAAAAACTCGCAGACATAGAGATCAAAATACAAAGTTCAGGACCAGTTTTTTTTCGAATTGACTAGATCTATTGAACAAATTTGTTGGGCGCAAACAAGTGAGAAAAATTATGAATTGACTTTAAGTTGGATACAGAAACGTCGGAAATAAAACATCTAGCCGTTGGACGAATTACGGCTAGAATTTTAAATTGACTTTTTCTTAAGATAAGGATTATTTAATTCATATTTGATTCCCAGAATCTTTACTAATGCACAGGTTTTTTGCTTGTTTGCGCTGCACGCCACTGGTAAATAGTGAATACCTACATCGGTCAAACTTCTAGAAACCTCTACATTAGACTAAAAGAACATCGTCGAATTATTTAATTAAAATTTATTAAGAAGCGAAAAAATATAAAAATATTATTAAACTCTCGTAGAGGTAATAAGGTAAATATTATTTAATGATCTTTAAATAATTTTTAAATTAATTAAAAGATCAATTACCCTTGTTGAATTGTATATGAAACTATTATTAATAAAGAGCAGTTTGTAAACTGCCATTTTCATTTTTCATTTTATTCCGAGAAAAAAGCTTAATCGTTAATATACTCGCTTATAACGCGGACTGGGGTGCGGCTCTCCGCGGGGAAAATTTTTAATTGACTTCAAACCAGAAAACCATGTTAATTATTTTGTTAACATTTATTCTGAATAACGTAAAAGCCCAATTGGCGAAATTTACATTCTTTCAACTAACAACGTAAATGGCTTGTAATTTGGAAAAGTCGAGTCACAGAAGTCCGCCTCCCAATAAAACAGAAGGAATGATAAATGTTTTTGCTCTCCGAAAATTACTGAGTGGAAGCTAAATAAAAATACAAAATGCGATAGTAGTTACTTTCTCAAACTAGCTGTCCTCGTGTAATTACGATGTATAATAGTAAATTTACACCTGTAATCGATTACGTAATACGCACCGGCAGTAGCCCGCAGCCACTTGAAACCATGCTGAGATATAATCCCATAAATCTCAAACATGGGAACATTTCTCAAATTTTATGGCGGATAAAAGTTATTACTTACACACAATTACAGCGAGAGGCTAGGAACTGCGTATACCCTTTTAGCATACTGAAATAAAACAATGGATTACAAGGTGGCTGTAAAAAATAGTATCGAAAGAATATTTAATATGGTAATGGGTTATTTATATAGAGCGATTTTCGTAAAAATTTCACCCCAAAGGCGTTTTATACAACTACCTAATCGTACACTAATATTCAAAATTGAAAAATATTTGCGAATTTATGAATATGATTTTTTGAAATGGAACATTGTCAGAATTTTTCAGTTTCTGAAGGACTGTTCCATGTTACGGAGAGTTACAAACTTAATGACCTGACACCGTAAATGCCTAATTCAGTAATGGTTGATCAGCTCTACAACCCTTTGGACCGTAGAATCCTCTGATCTAAGAATCCTCAGGGCTCTGTATTAGGGCCGACCCTGTGGCACATTCCTTTTGATGATTTACTTCGGCTTCCCTTAACGGAGGGCTGCAAGTCTGTTGCCTACGTGAATGAAGCTCGAGATGTTAACGGAATGGTGTGCTAGCAACAAGGTGTCTCTCGCTCCTCGCAAGAGTTGCCTAGCGGATGCGGCCTTGACGCTCGAGGGTTACTTGAGCAAAGAAAACCCGACTATTATGATAGGAGATCTATGTGTTAAGTAAGATGTAACTTGAGTGTGAGTAAGATGTAACTTGAACAGAGAAGACCCGACTATTATAATAGGAGATGTAAGCGTGATGTTGGAACGTTCTGTGAAATATTTAGGGTCTTTACATTAAGGTCGTGTCGGACCGTGCGGTGGACTTTTATTATGGCGCTGAGGAGAATGTTCGCTGCGGAGTGGAGCATCAGATGTCAGCGATAAAATGTCTTCACATATAAATTGTTGAAAATTTTAGATTCAAGTTTTTTCATTTAGTGTGTAGGTTGACAACTGAGATCTTTGATTTAGTGCTATAAAATAACATCAGACGGCATAACGGTCTGGTGTGGAGTGCGCCGGATAAAGATGCCAAAGCTCGTAGGGTGAGCGTGGTGTAAAAATGCAAAAATATTTGATTTTATTTTTAACATTACCGCACACATATATTTTTTTATATCAAGTTCAAAAATTTAGATTCAGGGCAAAGGAACACATAAACAAAATAATTCGATTTATACATTTTATTGATAAATAATATAAAAATCTAAATACTAATAAAAAAATGTATTGAAAATGGAAAAAATATTGATTGGAAAAGTGACAAAATATAAAACAAAAATATTTTAACGAATCTAAAAAATTAAAACTATGCATCGCAATCGGATGTGCCATCATTTTCGTCATCAAATACAATAAAAATTCAATCACTTTTATCGGTGAAATCGTCAAATGCATGCCAATATTGGCATTCTATTTTGCATACATGACTGCAAATATTAACTCCACTCAACGCTAATACTGGACACCTTTTCTTTGACCAATTTTTCGACGGAACTCGTCATGTCGACATTTATAGACCCTAACATGCCAATTTATGATTGGCCAATTTTTTCTATCGCATTAAGTTCTGGGTAAGTCTGTGGCGGAGGCCGTAATACATCATGTCGACTTTCGATGAACCGCTTATCGACAGCGAATTCCTTGAAAACACTTTTATGTAAACATATTAGATGACATGGTACTTCATGGTGGCTTCAGATATAGTCACCGCATTTTTCTTCAACAAACAAGCGTGCGCCCGCCCCGAGAGTTGGATACGTACTAAAAGGTTTATTGCTAGTCCGTTCAGGCTAGCAGCAGGTCCGCTAGACCTATTTCACGGTGAGGACAGTGAATGGTTTGTTTCTGCGGCCGTGCGGTCCCGCGGCGGTTTATACGACCGCTGCGGGGCAGCACGGTCTTGCAAAGTAGTATTAAAAAAATGTCAACCTGGAGAAGATTGAGTGGGACCGATAAGGAAGCCTTTGCTCTTAGAATAGTCTTGGGTAAGCGGTGGGTACCATTCACTAGTCTGTTGCTATGGTCACGAAATGACATTAACCAATCAACGATACGATTTCTATTAACACATTTACATACCTGCATATTAGACAAATTATTTTTTTATTTATGTGTTAGTTTTGTCATTCTTATCTCACGGACGCTCTACACTAGTGGGACATTTTGAAATTTCTACTATTAACACAGACAACATCAAGATTTTTTAATTATGTAAGTTTAATTCTTAACAAGTTTATCTTCATTATAATTCATTTGGTTGCATTTATGAGTTCTCTGAGTGTTGAATCAGATATAGGTAGGACTTGTTGGTTTTAAAAAACCGGTTTTTTGCACTAAATTTGGATTTTTCGAATACTGTATTGTAACTTTATAACCAGGTTTTCAATATTAAAATTATTTTTTTTGATAAAACGAGTAATATTTGGAATCGAAACTGCCTTAGTTACAGATAAAATGAGATGAAATATTTTAAGAGTCCGCATACATAAATATGTACATAATTATTTTGTCTTCAATGCTCTTCTTAAGTAAGAATCAGGTATAATTTTTAGGTTAGGGTTAGGCCAGTCTCTTTTGTTATGCAACGCTATATTTTTTTTTAACGTCAGTGTCAAAACAATATCCCAGATGTTTTGGGATAGAAAAATCTTGAATGAAGCTGGAATGCCGTTCAATCTGCAAGATAGCTCCGTTGTGAAACATTTTTTTTTAAACAGAAAAATTTCTTCTGTTACGCGCCGATATTTAGTAATCATATTATTTTTTGCTTTTATTATATAACATGAGTAAAATTAAGGGATAGTTGTTAATTTAAGGGCTGGTTAATCAATTAAAAAGTTGAGTAATACTTAACCGTTTTATAATTAATATTAGTTTACTTTTTCATTTTCAATACATTTTGCATGAATTTACATGTATCATTCACATTTATATAAAGTTAGATCAATCAATTAATTAATTTTTGTTTTACTATATTTTTGATTAAATAAAATTATTTTAAAAAGTTATCTATTTTTTATTTTAAAAAAAAACGAAGACCGATCAAAGCTGGTTTTTATGAAATAATGAAATTCGAAAATCGGTTTTTCCAAAAGTCGGTTTTTGTATAAGCCCTAGATAGAGGGTATACTTTTACATAAAACTGCATATTCAACTCAAATTTCGATTTTTCAGAGATATCTTACTAAAAAACTGGACTATCGATATCTAATAATTTCGTTATCTGTATGTCCGTACAGTCCGTAACTTGCTAGAATGAAGATGGAATTACAACTTGTATTAAACATAAACTCAATGCATTAAACATACCGGTTGATGCATACCGTTACGAACCCATACGGGGACATCACCGAATACAATAAACAACCGGTTGATGCGTACCGTGTGAACCCTTACTACTGAATACAACCCGATGAAAAGATGGTCAGAAATTTGTGCTATAGACACGTGTACCGTGTACCTAAGTTAAGTGAATTACGTAAACTCTAAATCCTAACACGACAAAAAGAAAAAATCAAGAATTATAAGAAGAGAGCGGAAGATGCTGGAGTATATCTACTAAACATGACAGGGTAATACGATGACTGATCTTAACTGTCGGAATGCTTAATACAAAAGTAAAATGAATTTTTTGATTTGATTATCCAAAAATTCTCGTGAATGAAAGCTTAACTTCGCGGCATCTACTACGTAGACACATCACACAAGTCGTGAGCTTCGGAATGTCCAAGTGATTTCACGCGAAACATGACAGCTCAGCGAACAAAGATAACAACAATCATCTATGATAAAATTGATCATTTCGATCGTTGATAGTTGTTTAAACTAAAAATCTCGTTTAAACCGGTGCGCGTGCGTCATCAAATCGTTTTTATTCAATGTTCGGATTGAAGTGTGGGTAGAAATGTCGATTAAATAAAAACGATTTTGACGACACATGTCAAAAATCACGCGCACTGCTTAAACGAAATTTTCAGTAAAACAAGACGTACAAGAATATTATACGCAGTCTCCAGTATCTAACACACGCTTATTATCATGGTGAGACCTCTAATTGATCATATATTCTGTAAGGTATTAATGTATGCATGTAAGATATTTTATGTATGACGTGTAAGATATTTTCAGTATTTATTACATATACCTACTTTGTGGTTTCACATTTTAATCAGATTTATAATAAAACTGGCTGTTCATACCCGGCGTTGTACGTGTTAAGGATCAAGTTTAAAATAAATTTGTGAGGATAAACAATGGTTCGATTCGAACGGTATAGATTTGTATTGAAAATATATCAAGGGGAGGGGAAAGAGTAAGAGAATAGGGGGGATATGTCGCATATGTTACCCACCGAGTCCTAAAGAATAAGTTTCCAAGTTGAGTCCGATTGGTCGTACGGTACAGATTTGCATCTAACAGCGGAGGGAAAGGGTTGAAAGAATAGATGGGAAATGTCGAATATATTACTCGCCGAGTCCTTATGAGTAAGTTTCCAAATTTTGAGTCCGATCGCTCAAACGGTAAAGATTTGCATCGAAAAATGTCAGGGAGAGGGGAAGGGGTAAGAGAATAGGGAGGAAGTGTTGCCTATGAAATGCGTAAAAATATTTTTACCCATTGTTTCCATATTCAACTTTCATTTTACAAAATCTGCTATCTGACTGAATATTATAGAAATACAGCACGCTGCACAGAAATGAGAAAATGTCATTAAATACCAGCAATTATTAAACAATGGTTAACTTTAGTTGGTTATTCATGGTATTTTGATCAATTTTACATGCTTTAATTATTTCTAACGAGTCCAAATTATGCAATTATATAATTTTCAACACATTCCATTAAATGATTAGAATATTCATTAAAATGTGGATTATTTAAATCCCTCAAATGTTATTTGACACTGAAGTTAAAATTTCAATCTGTTTTATTATTATTTTATAGATATAAATTAATTCTTCATCATAATCGCTTTTATTTAGCATTTAATTATTATAGAAGTCTTATAGAAGTCTTACAGAGAAGTCTCTGTAAGACTTCTATAATTTATTTTATTTTCGTTTTCATTTAAATAGAAACTATTATACATGTTCGAAAAATATAATCCAATCAAAAAATGTTTTCACGAAAAGTACTTCATATCTTTGGTATTCCTACTATTTAATATAATTTACGAGAAACATACTTGAGTGGTAAGGTTCCTGTCTTCCTTCTATTAAATACCAGCGCGAAAGCTCCAATTACTTCTGTCAAACCACAGCACCCATTACAACCGTCCCACTGAAGACCGATGCCGCGCGGTTTACTGTATGAAGCCGTCAGACGCCGTGAAGATATATTACCAAACTATATAGACCAAATTATGCCTCGAGAAGGGGCCGAGACAAACTTTCCAATTAGTTACCGTGTAGGCGAGTCAAGTTGCTGCAGAATCAGGTATAAGTGCTTGGTTATAGATTATTCAATGTTCTAAACCCGCGTGACTTAAGGTCGAGTCTTAACCCCATTCAAAACTATTAATTCCATGGTAAACTCACCATTCTTCGAATGACACATTAACAGAAATTAGTTTTATTGTGACGTTGTTGAAATATTTTTTTCCAAAAACCTCTCATTTTCTCTGTAATTCACGCAATATCAAAGTAAGGCGTTAAATCAATATAAACTGGGATAAGTTTAAACTGAGGTAGGTACATAGGTCACCGAGCTGTACAGCATTGAAACATGCGCACTAAAAGTTGGCACCATAAACGGCCTAGAAAGATTTCAAAAGTAGTCGCTTAGAATTTTTGAAATTTGGACAGATTTGATCACCAACGCTGAAGAATTAAAAAAAGTAACCCATAAAAACCAAGTTTTTATAATACTCCCTTTCTTTGTAAAATATAACAATAATTAAAGACGAATTAAAACATATAACATAACACTAAACTTACAGTAATTTAATATATTTCTAAAATGTCAGATATTTTCAGCTTTGATAAGACACTTCATGCTTTGAAGATTAAATTCTAAAAACATTTGTCAGTCAATTTAGATTTTCGACATTCTTAGTGACATACCGACGGAATAATTCAAATTTAGAAAATATTCCGCGACGTTATCGGGCCGCCGCAAACTGTGATATATTCCAAATCTAGCGGAACTTAATACAATGTATACTAATTTAATTTTTATCTCCCGATATACTGAATAGATTTTTATGAAACTTTTCCTGAATGTTCATAAATATATTCTCTATATGTACACATAACTAAAATCTATTCAAATTCATAGAGTTTCATGCAAGAAAAAAAACAAAATTCGGTTCATTCGACTTGTATCTGCACAAATTGAGCTTGTTTTATATACAACATGTCACGTAATTAACGCAAACCCTGAAAATATTTTGTTAAGAATCGGCTACTGGTCTAAAATGTTCAAGCAACCGTATCAATAGTTATGGAGATATGCAATATCAAAGTTTGCAATTTTTTTTCAATATTTCTGACTTATTTTTTGCAAAAAGTTGAAATATCATTACAGTAACTTATATCGATTATGAAAAATTCATTTGCTTCAATACAACTTCAATAAAATGATAAAATCCTTGTAAAAAAGAACTTTTTTCAATTTTTGTAATTAATCGAATCTTGCGAAGGATGGAACTCTGTTTTCGCTTTCTTGACAAGATGGTAAGCTGGATAAATATTTAAATTTTTACCCCTCGACTGTTGTCTCAGTGTGTTATACTGGTGGGTACTCAATTTGGCATTGACAATTACTGTCAAGGCGGCTTCTAGAGACAGTTTGGCTCTGGTACCTACTCCAAAAATTCGTCTCGCTTTTTTTATTCGAGTAGCTCAGTAAGGAGACTCAGCAGCTACCTCTTTTATTAGATTGGCTCATCCCTTTTCCCGGATGATCTCAGACTAACTTCAGTGGCAACCGTTAATTCTTCTTGAGTTTTTGTAGAAACTAGATCTATGATTTTTCTCTTTTGGATTTTCGAAATACATTTTCGAATGACTTCCAAGGTCTACCTGATCTTGTACAATCTCATAAACCTGCTGAAATTGAGAATGGAAGCAGGTCGAGAAACTTAAAAAGCAGTGATACTACTATATCTTCAAACCACCCATCATGTTCAGCCATTTCGATAATTTTCTACAGCTTTTCTCCAACTTCGCATCTATTTTTGCGCTAAGACTGCTAACATACATTTTTAGTTCTCATGGCGAAATTTCTCAAGAATCAACCTGGTTGTATTTTTGTATTATAAAATTCTAAATGCACCTGATTTGATTCTTTTTTGCCACTTAAAAGCCATACTTAAAATAATTATCTTTTCATTATTGTAGGTACTCCTAAAGAAAATTAAAAAATATTGTATGAGTGTCGAAAACACGTGCCGCCAAATTTAATGAAATCTTACAGAATATGAACCAAATCAGTAAATAATATTATTTTCTCGTTGGGTACCCATGGATATTTTTTTTAAATCAAAGCAAAATCACACTTCTTCAAAAATATTATAATTTCGACATGTACAAGTAAATGGCTTTGTATCTGGCAATGAAATATATATATTGTAATACAGTTTACTTTGTAAAGTAGCCATAGAGGTGAAGATAAAATATATATGTGTATTAGTAACTGTACTTCGAAATAAATTCACTTTATTCTTGATAAAAATGACTCAAATTACCGAACAAAGTTGCTGTCAGAATGACGGCCTATGCAAGTGTCACTTTGCCAGGTTGCTATATGCTATAACCGGTGCTGTTATTTAGCAAATAATTATCAAAACATATAGTCTAGGTAATTAGCTACTGTGTATATTTTACTAATTTTTATTTGCTTGATTTTGAATTTTTGAATAAAGTTCCGCTAGATTGCGAATATATTACAGTGTGCGCCGTAATCAAACTTTTCTAATGATTTCAATTTTTAAAAACCAATAAAATTTCTAAAAATCCGAAATTATACTATAATTATTATTAATTTTTGATGAAAATTTAATAGATCTTCTTGATCGTCGCCACGAGTCTACTTGCCAAGTTTCAGCTCGATTGGATCACGGGAAAAGGGTCAAAAATCGATCCAAAGTTTTTGTTGACGGCGCAAGGAAGCAGACGCCACGAGATAATATAAAGGGATTTAAAAAAAGAGCTAATATTAAGAGGGAAGAATCGAAAAGTTGGTTATCTTGGGCATGCGGTGAGAAGATTATAATGAAGGGAAAGTTCAAAGGGCGTAAGGGAGTTGTTAGGATTAGGAAACAGGCATTCTGTCTGAGGAACATCCGTAATTGAACCGGAATCTGGAGGGTGGAGGTTGTCTAAAACAGATTAGGGAAACCTGTGCCGCCTATCGGGAAGATCTGACATGGCAATGAGAGGAAGATAACATTGAATCCCTTTGTCCTGATTTATACATAATTCGAAAGGTGTCCACAATTATATAGCTCACTATGAGGATGATTCAAAACCACCCTGAATCAATATACACAGTTAATAAATTAATATAAGTTATATTACAAAATTCAATAAATTGATGGGAATTGTGTATAAACAAAATCGACAGAAGCGTCGACATAATGTGTACAATATTTCTAGTTCACGTGATAAATTATTGAAATGAATGAATTTATAAACAGCTTAGTCGCGTATCAAACGCACGTGATTTAAACTTGCCCCACTCGCGTCACTCCATCCGGTGTGAGAAACAAATTACGAGCGATATTACATCAATTTTACCGTCGCAATGTCCGTATAATTCGATGAAAATCGCAACTCATACAATAATATGGGAACGGCTCAAATTGCGCACTCTGAATGGACCATTTTGGAGAGAAAATGGCTGTATGGATCCACTTTAAATTCCATTTACCTGGCCGCCATTACCGGCTAATAGGATTAATGAAAGGTAAAATAATGTTATATAAACGGTTTTGCCGACAGTAGAGCGTTTGCGGGATAGCAACTGCATTACCCGCGGCAAATGCATCCTGAAACGTAATTAGCCCCACGTTAAGTTAATCAATGTTCATTTTTGTTTTAACTAGGGCTTCTCGGGTTATTATAGACCATTTTTCTTTAAGTTGTATTAAATGGTCTTCTTTCTTCATTTCTTCATTTATTCAATACATCAATAGTGACAGAAAATAATTCTGTAACTAACATATTTTTAGTAACCTTAATTTATATAAAAATCAACCAATAAAAATATAATAATCGAGGCGGTACGAGGACAATTCGAGGCCCAATGGACTTCCATACTTAGGGGTTCCGTATTCCATTCCTGGTAAGTCACACTGCAACTATGTTGGCGTTTTTGTAAAATGCTTTTCGTTATATTAATTAGGGCTCATGCTTAGATGAAACTTGTATATACTATAAGGGCTCATGGTCAACTGGAGCGTTAAAAATTTTATAAAAATTACTCATTACTCATTAATGAAGATATATTTTTTAATTTTATTTTATTGGAGAATAATGGGTACATGATACATAAATAATAATACATTATAAATTAAGACTCTGCCCATAATCCCAATTACAAATGTCTTCGACCTGCTCTAGCACAAAAAAAGCACAAAAGACAGAATAATAAAATATATACAAGCTTTCGCGTGATCTAATACGATAAGGACAGCTGTTAATATACACATGTCAAATAACCTGCTACGCGACAGAACGGACGAAAATAATGATAATAGTTATAACAAATTGGACGAATCAATTAAAAGGATAATGATTCATATAAATTATTTTAATTACTCAAAACTATAAACTAAAATTGCCACTTCACAACAAATGTTACGTTAAAAAATATAATTATAATAGTAATGATAAGTTTTGATAAAGAAGTGAAAAATAATTTAACCCATAAAAACAAAGTTTTCATTATAAATTCTTTATACGCAAGAAAAAGACCTGTATGCAGAATTTTTCATTTGATATCATTCAAACTCATTCAAACTTAAGAATGTTCTTAGGTTTTCACGGCCACTCAGAATCTTCAAGTTTGTGTTTACTGGGGTATTATGCCGTGTTGTTACGACCTTTCGGGCCGACGTTTCGGATCCCATTGCAGGGTCCATCATCAGGGTCCATCAACACATCAGCCCTGATGATGGACCCTGCAATGGGATCCGAAACGTCGGCCCGAAAGGTCGTAACAACACGGCATAATACCCCAGTAAACACAAACTTGAAGATTCATTCAAACTTCTTCTCTGTATAGAACGGATGCTTCTATGAACGACTAATTTTCACCTACGCTGCTTTATCATAATGGCGTCACCCAAGTGTGATCTAACAGGAACCTTTTAAGCACTGTTTTTAGCATCTTCGAGAAAAAAATGAATAAAATAAAAACAATTGAAAATAATTCCAGATTAGGTGTAAAATAAATCTGTTTTTGCTTGTAACTTTGAGAAAAAATATGTAGAACATTTTTAGATAGAGCTACCTCTCGCGGAGCAGCGGCTGAAACTGTGAAAACCGAATGAAAGCGAATTTAATTTTAAGTGCATTACTTCGGAACGATTATTTTCAGCACAATCGATAGCAGCACTCGTGATCTAGCGATTGCGATATTTATATGTGAAATTGGTCAACGCGTCGCCATTCTGTGGAAGCGCAATTGGAAAAAATCTATAGACCTGAAAATTTCGAATTTTGATCGATATCAATACAACTGGGGGGGGGTTAAAAAATCTAATAATGGGCAAAAGATGGCACCTCTAACTATTATTCGAACATGATACTCGATTTTTTAACTTCATTCTAACGATGCAAACAAGCCCAAAAAAGGGGTTTTATTTTTGTCGCGCCACGAGAAAGAGACGGACGTAAAATTCCAACAAACAAAAGAAAGACGGCCGGATTTTGCACCTTTTGCACCATTCATATTTTCGATTTTTTTTTCTTAAACACCATGTTTAATTTCAGTTGTTGTTTTTTAGTTGTTTTTCGGATTAAAATGAAAAAAGCTGAAATTCGACTCAATTCTTAGAAGGAGAGGCGTCCCGCGACGAATTTATTTCCCAAAGACGTTGACGGGCTGCGCCCGTCTGGAAAACTTGAAATTTTTGGAATCGAACTCTCGGTCGACGAGTTTTTTCGCGAAAAACCAAAACAACCACAATAACTGTGGATACCGACAAGATTGTCAAAATGTGTTGTCATAAACATCGAGTCGACGTGCAAAATTTCAGTTCGATTGGATGACGGGAAGTGTGTTAATTTTCACTTCCAAGACATTTCCACGTTCACGTACGGCGGCGAAGCTAATATAAAGAATTTAATAAAAAAATGTGGTTTTAATCCGGACGGATATTCGAAAGTGTATTGTTCTTTTTTTGTTTCACGTCACGTGTTGTCTATCTTTTTGTTTCACCGACGTTGGCGATCAAGTGGTGCGGAAACCTGTCTGCCCTTCGCTGGCGGAACAAATCCAACACCTGCCTCATTCCGGTCTACTCTGTGATAAAAGTATATAAAAAATAAATATTCCATATATTATAGAAAATTCATCATTTCATACGAAATGTTTTGAAAAGCTCAAATAGCTTAATAATATCGGGGCTTTTACTTCAATATTTCGTTTCACGGAATTTAAAAAAAGACTAGCAGTTAAGAAATCGGCTTTCGTATAATTATTATTCCGATGTTAACCGGATCCAAAAGTTTAAAATAAAATCAAACATCACATAAAACAGCGAGACACCCATTCGCATTTTAAATAATGTTAATTTTTTATTATTTCATTTTTTGCGGAACAAATTAATATGAAACAAATCATCTATATGAATGATGTAATAACCCCTAATGATTTTTAAATATGTTTAATAAGGTAAGTACGCTTAGTTATGTACATTTTCCTCGCACTAACGAGACACCCTTATAGCCCTGAAATAAAATGAAACACGTAATCAGAAAAGGTCTTTGCTCGGCCGTAACTTTGGTTCAAATTAAAAGTTTAATTCTTTTCCATCACGAGTTACGGGATTTATGACAGGTGAAACAACTTCCTGCCAGCGATGTCTTATATTCGGAAAGTTTTCGCGGGACCCACCTCCACCGGCGCACCCCTCCGACCCTCGAGCGTTCGCCACTTCCGCCCCAGAAAAAGGTCAACCCCACCCCATCTATTGATCGAAGTCCGATAAGCTATTCTTTAAAAAGGATTTCAGAAAATGTTTTTGTGCCAGAAAAATATTTACGCTAAACAGTTTTTTTGATACCTATATATATATCCATCGCTGTGGTACACTTTTACATTGCTTATACATATCGGGTATCAAAAAAACAATCGGGTGGGATCATAACCCACACCTCCAATAAGGGAAAATATACGTGAAAAGAAGTTTGTTAAGTATATTTCGCGGTTATAATTTATTTGCTTATAACGCGTGGATAGGAGAACATGTAAAAGATGTTAATATGACTGAATAGTCTAGAAAATAACATGGCAATGGGCAGGCCACATAGCTTGAAGGACGGACTGAATGAATCTAGTCATCCAGTGGTACCCGAAGGAAATCAAAAGGTCGACGACCGTCCTAAAACTATCAGGGATAACGAAATCATCAAATGCTGCGGGAACACGTGATAACCAATAACAAAAGACTTTTCTCTATCTTTTGTAGGACATAATTTGAAAAGCCTTCATCCAGCAGAATAAAAAATTACTGAGGATGACGATTTTTTTTAAAATATAAATTATTAAAATTTAAACTCAATCTGGGGATCTAAAAAGATACAGAGAAATTAGAAATATTTATTATAAAAATACAGAGAAATAAGAAATATTTCTTAAAATATTATATTTAGAATTATTTTCATTGGTTTATCAAAACCGTTATTTTAACCGTTTACAGTAACGGTTGTTTGAAATTTTTATAACATTGTATCGATGATTCATAGCTGAGATTTAACTGTTGTCCTTGTAAAAACTATTTTTAAAATATATTACGAGATAATTATAACGTAACTATGGCATGCACATCAAAGTGATATTTATAAATGTTTATAGCGTTAACTTTGTGGTAGTATAAAACTAACAAACTTTGATTGGTCGTTAAATGATATTTTTACAAAAACAAAGGTTGATCAAAGTGGTTATGACAATTAATGTGGTTTATACAAGTGAAATAAATAAATTTTATTTTTTATACAACTCTTTAGAACCCATTCAAATATACTTTGCATCTAGAGAAAAAGTTCGCGAAAATATTAAGGTTCACTGTGAATGTTGAAAAAGCGAAGTACATGTCTATGTACAAGGGTGAGATTGTACACTCTACTATATTAAATTTACAATGTAAACAAGGTTGTTTCCAACAGGGCGGGCTACACATTTTTGCAACTATATTTGCGGAGCGAAAAGTTCTCTTCAAAATCCCGACACAACTACAAACAGTATTTTGTTTATTCGTCATACAAAGACAGTATTAAACCCATTAAGTTACCTCTGTGATGACTGTATTGAATGTGTAGACGTGTTGTTTTGTGTGCTTTTTTAACATGTTTAATTTTTTTTTAATTAGGTCATCCAACAGGGAGACACAATCGCTTGGTAAGATAAAATACAAAAAAAATAGTTAAATGTCTCCCACAATTAAACGATAACACAAATAGGACATAACCATAGATAGGTAAGTCAATTTGACAATGACAGATAAAACAACTTTACACTTTCGTTTAACCGATTGTTCATTTAACCTATAATATTGCATATATGCGAATACGCTCTGTATGCAATAATAATCAGAAATATTTAATCCTATCTAGAATGTACAACACGTGTTCTCTATACATTTTTCGTTCTTTCTTCGTTCCTCTGGCATTACAGTAAATATCTTCACCGAAGTGTACATAATAGCTTTTTGAGATTTCGACTTCTTCCTGAATCGCAGTCACATCATATCTCTTTTCCTTTATCTTGTACGTTTGTTCTCATGTTTGTTTCATACTAATGATAATATTATTTTTTAAATGAACTTTTTGCAAGTGTGGGTGCTGTGGGGGCTGCATATCTCCAAACTACTGTCATAATATAAATAATACTCAAAACATTAATGTTATTCACTTTGACACTTTTACTGGGCACCATCCAGTAAAATATATGTAGAGATATAGATATGCCTAACTAATTGAATATTACAAATATGATAAATGTATCAGATCAACAGACTGGTTGCTGGTAGGCTACCAGTAAATAGCTTAAGTCTTTATATTTAATACATCAAATAGTGCGGGTCTAAATTCCAACAAGAAACCCTCTTAACTTTTTACTGCTTTACGTTTTATGTTTGTATGTAAGGTAGAAAATACTTATTTTAAAAGGTACGTACACAAAAAATAATAGAATATATATGTATATATGAACAAATTCGCAGATAAAGAGATTTACAGGTAAGAATTATATGAACACCAACACACAGAATAATAAATTATTATATCATACAGATATGTACATTAGGCTGTCCCGATAAAAAAAATTTGGCTTACCTTAACACAAGACCTCTCAAAACTTGCGTAATTGAACGTAGATTACCAAAATAATTTTAAAAATAAAATAAAACTATATCTTTAGGGTTCTACCGATGTACAAAGTTTTGAAAAATTGTCATTTTAATGGTGATATTTCGCTATCCTCAATTTTGGCTCCTGAACTAAATATAAAAAAATATTTACATTTTGTTCTATTTAGGTGTAAAACATACATGACGTTTCGATTTGCATGCAACAACACGTTACCAGCGACTTCGAATTTGCTGAAAATATCCTCAAGTTTAAACTTGTTTTGAGGACTTTCTTGACTTGACTCGCGAGTGTTTTCTTCGTAACCAAAATAACTTTTATGCCATAAAATTGCGATTGTTACAGTGTTAAAAGCGGATTTTGTGATTTTTAAATAAGAAGTTCAAGACGTACGTAGTCAGACTACTTATGCTATGTTCGGTCTATACAAGGAACTTGACAATCAGCATCTATCAACTATAAGGGATGTCATTTAATTTATTTTATTTGTCAAGAACGACCTGAAATTTAAGTATAATGGAAAAGATCCATCCAAATCAAATATATTTGTGATTCTTTCTGAAGAGATCAACAATATTTGGACAAACACTTCGATTCCAATTGTAACTAAGGAACGAGTTATTTAATTAATGATATCCAATTTCGAAAAGTATCTCAATTTGAAAAGATACCCCAAAAGCAAACGAAATGATAGTTTTGAAAATAAACTGAAATGTTTTTTAATGTCATCTGAGAAGCTCTTTGACGTTTCCGCTTGTAAATGCACTTCATTTGAATCTTGTTCGTGTTTAAAACCTATGAAAGTTTACATCAATGAGAGAAGTTTTTATTGAATCAAATAAACGATAAAAAAATGGTTATAAGCGATTTTGATAAGAAAGGAACGGCTAGATTAATGAAACAACAGCAGAGATAAATTGAAGAGCCAATAAATGTAAAAAATAAGTCATGTTCTACTCAAGAAACCGATTTTGTCTCAGCAAATTGTGATAAAGATTCAGTGCGTGAATCTTCCCCAAGAAAGTATCCGATAACAGAGGCATCCCCGACAAACACGCCCTCGACGGAGACACCATCGACTTCAACGGTGAATTGGAATACATTGCCGTTGTCAACAGTTGCTAAAGTCTGTGATAGATACGGTTTATCGACGCGATCTGCTGCTGCTGTTGCTTCTGCGGTTTTGACTGACGTCGGCTTGGTTTCTACCGATGATTTAATTCTGGTTATTGATAAAATTGAGATGTACAGAGATGTATCTAAATCTCGGAAGCTTCAAAAGATATTGGAGGTAATTTTATAAAAAGCATTAACTTTGATGGACAAAAAGACCATCGCAAAGAAGTTTTAGAAGACCACATCTTAATTTTAGCACAACCTGGATCAATTTATTTGGGATACACTAAACCGAAAGATATGGTACTGCAAAGGGAATTCTTACTTCGATCACAACTCTAGTAGAGGGTCGAGATTGGAATTAAGATGACGTGATTTGCGTTGAGTGTGACGGAACTGCAACTAACACCGATTGGAAGGGTGTCGTGATTCAATATTTAGAGGAGTATTTGGAGAGACCGTTACAATGGTGTGTTTGTATGCTGCGTGTCAATGAGTTACCACTTCGTCATTTATTCTTGACCTTAGATGGTTGCACTTCGGGTCCTAGAGAAAATAACAGACGCCTCACACAGTGTAGCTGACGTTACTTCTGAGATGACTTTATTAGAACCAGGATTCAATCTCGAGCAGAAATGCCAAATTTTGGACACAAAACAAAGTTAAAATTTTTAATGTTTGTCATTGATTATAATCTATATTTTGTTTATTTTATTTTATTGTGCTCTGTTTCATTAAATTCAATAATAAAATACCTTTTAAACTTGATTTTTTTATTATTTTAGGCAAACGGTTTAACTCTATAAAAATGTAAATTTTACAAAACTTCATAGCTCCGTAGAACCCTCAAGATGACAAACAATTCTAGATTTTTTACTTTTTTCGCAATCTGTGTAAAATTATGCAAATTTTGATACCTCTTGCGATTGTGTAGCTCAACATTTTTTTTTTCTCATACATGGACGGGACACCCTAATGTACATCGTTTTATCATACGTTAATATTAGGTCCTTACATATGAAATTGGCGTTTAGTATGGGAGGAACATAAAGCCGATTTTTTTTTATTATAATATATTTATTTAATCAAAGTATGTACCATTGCAATCTATGCACTTTTGCCATCTCATAGGTAGTTCATCGATCCCTTTACTAAAAAAACCATTCGGACGGGAATCAATAAAATCTTTGAAGGCGGTTTGGACTGCCCCATCGGAGTTGAATTTTTTCCTTTGCAAGAAGTTATCCAAATTTCGAAAAAAATGGTAATCTGTTGGGGCAAGGTCCGGAGAGTACGGTGGATGTCTTAGACATTCCAATTGAAGCTCCTCTAATTTGGTAGCCGTCTGTTGTGCAGTGTGTGGTCTAGCGTTATCATGAAGCAGCAGTGGCCTAGAGCGATTAACCAGCCTCGGTTGTTTAGCAGCTAGCTTTTCCATCATGGTTTGCAGTTGCTGACAATAGACATCTGCCCGTTAATCACAGGTAATGATTCGATTTAAAATCCCTTCATTATTGTGCCGGTTGAGTAATGCAACGCAGCAGTCAACGCGCGTTTGTTGATTTGCTTCACTCAATTCGTGAGGTACCCACCTTTCAAGCTTTTTCACCTTACCAATTTGCTTCAAGTGGATTAAAACAGTTTTATCACTAACACCGCAGCCTGCAGCTAACTCGGATGTGGTTTGCGATGGATCCGCTTCCACAATAGCCTTCAATTCTTCATTATCAACTTTGGTCTCCGGCCGTCCACGGGGCTTGTTCTGCAGGTCGAAATTTCCAGAACGAAAACGTTGGAACCAAAAACGCACTGTGTTTTCTTTTGCGGCACCGTCGCCATACACATCATTAATCCTTCGAGCCGTTTCTGCAGCACTGGTGCCACGGTGGAACTCGTACTCTTAAATAACGCGATATTTCAAGTTTTTCATTTTGTAAACTGAGTGACGCCAAGAAAAAAACAATTGAGGAAAAAACAAATGAATTATAATTTTCAAAACACAAATACATGAGTAAATAGCTGTATAAATTTGGATTTGGAATTCCTAACCAAAGAGAAGATATTTGAGATCAAATTTGCCAGTACGGCAAAACGTCAATTTCATATGTAAGGACCTAATAGATTCCGTAACCACTGTCAGGTAAATATGGAAATTAATAAGTTTTTCAAAAACACGATACACCTGCCACCTGGTGACAAATTTTATTTCCGGTGGAGCTTATTGCTCTGGCGGCGATAATAGGTAGTTATGAGCAATAGGTCTGAAATGTTCGTGTCATAGATAAATGATGTTGGGTTGTTGCATATGTATTTCGTACATGCGATTAATGGTAAATTCTTTCATATGTGTTAAGTTTATAATAAATACATTTATGAACTAGCCTTTAACCAGTCCTAAGACGCGATGGTCATATTACATAAGGGAATTTGCTTGGCAAACTGTAGCAAAAAATGTAGGCCTTTAATAAACACTAGACGAAAAATAAGATCATTAAAAATGTTTACTTTAAAATGATGTAAACGCTCATCTTTTGTAACCTAAAAATGAGGATTGACACCGCGCTAACATACTGCAACTGGAGCTTCCACGTTAAATGATAAAATGATTTTCATCCAGCTCAACAAACAGTGCCCGAAGACAATTACTAAAAAATATTTTATCATGTTTGAGCATTACACGTAATCAGACATTGCTCTTAATTTGATCGTTTGTAATTTCTATATTATTTAATTATTCGGTATAGTACTTGGTCAAAACAATGAACTGCCAGCAAATGTGAAAGAAGTAGAAAGTATACTTTTCGTAAATTAAGTGCAAAATATGTGAAAAGTAAATTTGATTTATGATCGTGTTATGTTGTTTCAAGTTTATTTTCTTTTTTAAATTTCTTTACTTTGTGCCAGATGTGTTTCTATTTATGATTATTTATGTTGATATATTTTTGGAATATTGATGTTTATTTTGCTATGTTAATTTATGTTTTAATTACTGGATGTAAAAATGAGTTCTTTTTACAACTAAATAAAAAATATACAAACAAACAAACAAATATCATTCCACAGTAGACACAAAGATCATAAGTATTACATAATTCTGAAACATGTAGGTAATTAAGTAATACTAATAATAATAATGTAATTATGTTAAATTCCTGATATAATAAATAAAGATGTTAGTTTTTTTTTTAATGTATATTCAGAACAAAAATATTATATTCTTCTTATTCGTATTTCGTCCTAGTACATAATATATCATAAAAATAAAACACAAATCACTTTGATTTCACTAGTTTATTAGGTTTAAAATCTACATGTTTCGAGAATAATGGAACAACAAGGAACAATCCTGAAGAAGAGAACATTGTTCTCGAAATATGTAGGTAGATTTTATATCTAATAAAGTAATGAAAACAAAGTGATTAGAGTTTTATTTTAATAATAATGTCACCACAAAGTTTAAACCTTCATTCAGAAGAAAAAAATATTCTTGGAACAAATAATATATCAGTTTCCTTTCAAATTTTTGTAAAAAAATATAGCATTAAGTAAAAAAGGGCTTTCATTTATATATAATATAATAAGATTGTGTTGAAAATATTCGACTCTGACTAGTAAAATATTGGTTTGGAGAGGACTCGAAATGAATAGCAAATTTTCATGCAACGTCTGTTTTAACACAAATCATGAAAGCTCTCTATATCATGAGAACCCGAAAACTTTCTGCCGGTTTCACATACACTCCTACTCCGACCTCCGCTCTCCCACAGATGAGCAACATTCGAAAGCTTTCAGAGATAACCAAAATGATTTTAAATTTTGATACAATTATTTGAATCCTTTTTAATATAAATATGTTTTCACTTATTTTTTCTTGTAAAATGCAGTTTGTTCCAAAGGGATTCGATGCATTCATTTATTGTTATTAAAAAATATAAATTATGCTCCTAAATTTAACTACCTGTTTTATACTAAATATATTTACAATGATTTCCGACACCAGTGCCATGTTCCCGTACCTTTCATCAAACTATTTTTACATATTTATACAATGAGGTGCAAGTATTATTTTTTCTTTTATATTTAAGAATTGTATTTTCCTAAACCTTGGCATTAATGAATAAACTCAAGTCGTTATAAAACAAAGCTAATTATAAATATGATTGATAATCATTTCGCTGTCCAATTTAAAGAAAATATTATATAAGGTAGGATAATATTAACAGCCGTGCGTGACACAATTATCCAAGTAATTACAGGTCAAGACTTATTGTCTAAACATTAGTAAGATAACGAAACCTAACTAAAAAAAAAATTCTCCAAAAAACGCCTTGGTTGGGTAAATTCTGCTGCGGCAATAAAATGTTCTAGATTTGAGTCCCGGTAGAAGTCAATATATATTTTTGTAATAATATATGTGTTCTTTTCATCGGACATACTTTCCACAAACACTCAGAAACATGCCCTAGGCGTTTTGAGTGACATTGTTGCTTGTCTAATTAAGGTTTATTTTTAAAATGTTTTTATTTACTATCGTTTATTCTATTTTTTATTGTCAATTTTTTATAAGTGTTTTTACCTAGTACTGTATACTTTTTAAGATTATATTCATCTATAATTATTTATTTAAAAAATGTTTCTACTAACCATTGCTCTTATATACATTTTTGTGATTATGTATTTTTTTAAAAAGCTTTGTTTATATTTTTATTTTGTATGATAAAATGTGGACAATTATTACAAAGGTGGACCGATTACAAAAAAGATACCCGACATTGCCACTTCCCGACGCGCGTACAGCGTAGAAAGTTTCGGTGCCGGGCGAGACAACCCGAGAGCGAGAGCTAGATCGCCCAATCGTTTCTTCCCGGAGGCCGCGCACGTGATTTATGGGGATATTAAATTTTAATTCAAATTTTATGAAAGGATAAAAGAGAAAAAATAATCCGTGTTGAGAAAGCGGTGATTGAATGTCGGACCAAGTGACGGCAGCCATTTATAATAAAAATTTTCCGACACGGTTAAAAAAGATGATAAGTGGAAATGTGAGGGAAAAATTCTTTTTTTCTGTAAGACATTTTGGAATTAATTAGGAGCGGAGTGTCTAATAAATACCATTTTCTACCACGTATCGTTCTGCAGAATCGCATCTGACGTATAACGATAGAAGACAACGCCTTACCGAATAACCCCATTCTGCTTTGGATCCCATAAGCGTTAAAAAGCCTTTTATCACTAATTAGTTTTTATGGATTAGGCCCGAATACAGAGTCAATACTTAATGATTTAAAGGTTAAAGTACGCTTTAAAAGCGTAATTTACAGTTCAAATTACACTTTTAAGTCTATTTTTGTGCTTGACCGCAGCTAAATTTCTACAATTTCTACATCAAATACACACATTTCTTATTTCTGACAATCAAATAATATTAACGAGCATTTTTAAAAACACCCTCAAAAATAAAAATTTAGAATAACTTAGAATTTCCGAAACTTTAGCTCTAACGAAAGAAAATGTAAAAGCCTTATATTTACTCGGCCCACGCGACGTAATACTTTACAGGAAAAACTTATTTTCTTCTGGAAAAGATTCCAAAAACCTCTAGAAACCACCGCACTTGCGAGGATCCCACGCCTTTTATCAAGTGCCCACGCGAAGTGGGCCCGCAGAGCGTTCCCACACTCGAATGGAAAAGTTGGTAATTTGAATTCTGAATTCAATCAAAATTGCGCGGTCATGTGCGCAAATTGCTAGGCCGAGACATTTATAATATCTGGGTGTATCCTATTCTCCACTATTGCGATTATTATATAGGCACAGGAGCGAGGGACTGGGTGGAGATAGAAATTCGGTTTCGCCGATGAACTTTAATCCTAAATTATGTCGGTTCGGGTAAAAGATGGTTGGAATTTTTCATTCCCATAAACTAGTTTAGATATCGCCGTTGGTAATGAGATATCCATTTTTGATTATAATTTTTAACTCAACGTTACTTTTATATGATTATGATATTCTTTTATAACTCTTTTTTAGACCATCATCATATATATTCTAGTTATATATTTAAAATATTTTAATATAAGAACATCTTTAATATGTCTTTAAAAATGATGTCCCCCTGAGTATAAAATATATAATATATAATATACCGACTCAAAATATTCCCAATAAGTGCATTAAATTTGTTGCAAGTTCGCCACCAATACGAATTTTGCCTGCAGTCTGTAGAAACAAGGGAAGTAAAAAGCTTGAATTGTATAAATGTTTATTTTCTAAACAACGAACGACTCCTACTCCGAATGTATATTTGGAAAACAGGAAAAGTCCACTGAAATAAATAAAAACACAAAATCTGATGTAATCAACCAAACAAACGGATGGACTGGAGAAGATATCAATTATTTATGTGATAGATGATACAGATACTAACATAAAAAGCGGGACGTAAAAACAACCCTCGAATATTAAAAATTCAACCGCCCACATTACTATTTAAAATCCACGCGGTATTTCATGTTTGGTGTATTTTAATCCTAGTTTCCCCTAAATCGAAAGATAACTTTCACTTTAGATGTTATAAATATATTTGATTTGAGGAAATTTCCCGATTCTTATTCTTGGCGAACTTGTTTATTTCTGACGGAAGTCGGCGGAAGAAAGAAGTGACGACGAAAGCTCACGGAGCATAAACAAATAAAGCGTGTCCTGATAAAGTATGGCAGGAGTTCGGAGTTATCATCCCAGTCACGTCTGTCGGAGAAATGACAAGATCAAATAACGAAAAAACTCTGCCCTCGCCATAACCGCCCCCGCATATTGCGAATTCATCGTACGCATTACTAGGACAATGATTTCTTCTAGCGATAGGCGTAAGAGATAAAGAGATCTATGCAAAATTTTAGTTTCAATCATACCTATTCTCAAATAGATCCGATCTTTTTCATATTATAAATATCATATTTCGGTAGCTATTATAAACATTTGATTGATTTTTATTGTTAGCACAATATTCAAGGCACATGTCACCGTTCTGTACACATGCGACCTGTTCCAGCATACGATACACAACGGGGAACATATTATAATATAGATCAACATTACCAACCGCAATATGATATACTAGCTGTGCCGGCGCGGCTTCGCACGCGTAGAACTTTCGCGAAACTTCTAGAACATTATCCTTCCAGAACTTCCAAGAAATTTATCGAATGTACAGGAACCTTCTAGACACACTGACACATTCCGCCACTCAGTTAAGAACCTTTTAGAACTTTCGGGAATTTTCTAGAACTTTCTCCTTCCAGAACTTACTAGAGCAGGTTTTCCGGAACCTTCTAGACTCACCGACACAGTCGGCGCGCCTATTTTGAAATATTCTAAAGCATTAGCGGCTTTCCCATAACAAAACAATGTGCTAGAAAGCACATTTTCGTCACCCACTCCCACCCACGCATATTCGCAAACTCGCATATTTTCGATGTGACACCAAGGGCAATCCACCACCATAACCACCGGTGGGTGGTTGTGGCTGTTGTGGAGAAAACTTGGCGGGTAGTGAAACACATATATATTGATTATTACAGGCAATAACACAGTTCTGCGTCTACTAGTAACAAGAAGGTGCGTAATATTTCAGAGAATTTATTAACGAAACTAGCAGGAACTTACTGCTAGGCCCTGCGGGCGGCTATTGTGGCCAATGATGGCCGCTCCGCGGCCAGCGATAGTCGCTGCGCGGCCAATTGTGTTTGCTGTGCAGCAAACACAATTGTTTACCTATGCCTACGTCAGCCGCTTCGCGGCCAATTGTATCTGGCAAACTTCCATTTTTGCTATTGTGGCCGCTTCGCGGCCAAATGTGTTTGCTGTGCAGCAAACACAATTGTTTACCTATACCTACGTCAGCCGCTTCGCGGTCAATTGTATCTGTTAAATTTCCACTTTTAATTACGGGTAGTTTAGATATAATTAAGAAAAAGTATTTATTCAAAATTTCTAACCGATTAATAAGTCAGAGCGGAATAAACGATAGTTCGATAGGTAGGTACCTACTCTCTTCTCTTCTCGCAGTGTTGATTACTTTTATACAACATTATAAAGAATTAATCTTTGTTTAATTTTTACATAAACAAATTTGAATGTTCAAAACCAAAAATGTAATTAAAATTTCAACAAAAAAAATATTCTCGACCGTAAAAAAATAATTCGATCCTGCCAGGATTCGAACCTGGCATCTTCTGATCTGCAGTCAGACGTGTTATTCATTGCGCCACAGTACCCGATAAACAACGCGGCAAAATTATTGTATACAAATAGAAATCATCATCCAAATGCAGAAACGTACGACATTGGTTGGAGTAATTATAATAAAGATATTATGGGTAACATATTGAAAAACCAACTTGATTAGTTTTTTTACCTAAAATTGATTTATTGAATGTAGAAAAAATTGAGAAATTATAGTGCACACACACCGTATGACGACTATTAAAAATATTATTATCACAAATACCATTAACACTACGATGAACCAATAACTAATCATTGAGAGACGACAAAGCGGCGACCCAAACTTTGCTGGATGGATGGAGTCAGTCAAAAAATACCAAGTATAGAAAATCAACCCCCGTATAACACACCAATTAAACATCGAAAGCATTACAAAAATCGAAACACTTAAAATCATTCACAGACTAGCAATTAGCGAAATACAAGACGAAGACGTAAAATTACACAAAATACACGAAAAACATCAACACAACACTAGAATGGCTCAAAACAATCAGATAACACACGCCAAAACAGAACAATCCCGACTAATTTGCAACGGATTAAATTTATACAACGACCTGCCACAACTGACCAAAAAACTGACCACTGACAAATTCAAAACAGATGTGACAAAAATGCTAAAACTCGGCCACCTATAAAAAAATTAATTTATATCTAAACTATATAACTATTATATTACTATAATGAATCATGTAAAAATGTTATCCATAAACCTTTTAGGTTTTCTATTATATTTTAAATAAAAAAAATACAAAAAAGATAGGGCAAAAGGAGATTTCTGTTCGCCAAGACCATGGACCATCGTGTTCATATTAATATATCTGAACACAAGACTAACAGGGCGCAGGAGCTAGGAAAGGTCAAAACTAAAATGGAGCAATATCTTAAATAACGTATGTCTTGAAGTTTCTCTGAAAGAACATCACTTCACCGACTGGCTCAGTAGAATCACATGAACCCCAGGCGGATTCTTTACTACCTTATATATATTAAAAAGAGTTACAATAATTATTCCCATATTGGGTTTTGTATGAGGTAGAATTTATACTATTTAATAAATGAAAAAATTATACATGAATTACCCTCTGAAATACCTAGTTCACCGCTATTGATATGTCAAAGGTTGGGTTATTTGAGGTTAACTATAATACCACTAGCGCGCTCTTCAGTATTTCAGAAGATTAATTTGTATTAACTATAGATTTATGCGGACAGGATAGAATGATGGAACAATAAGGCACAATTTTCGTATATAATCACATTATTTCACAAAGTTTATAATCTGTGCGTGGCTCCGAAGGAGTGTCAACTTCAGATGGCGTCGTCGGTTGAATCGTACTTGGGTGGTTGTTTCAGACTTCAATTGACATGATCTGTGATTGATACACTGTGGCAAAGTCATCCAGAAATAATAGATTTTATCGTGAAGGATCCAAGCACATAGTAAAGAGATTTTACGCGCCCTACATGGGTAGCGTATAAATTGGCATTCCTATGCCCGATTAATTTTATAAAGCAGGATCTTCCATCATGCGTGGCAAGAATAAAGGCCCGGTATGCCAAACAAGTTAGGACGCCAACCGCACTCTTTTAAAGATCACATTTTGACGAATGAAGTCAAAATGCCTTTGCCAGGCGTCTACTGACACTTTTATAAGCTTAGATAATGACGCGTCGTAACCATAGATTACGGCTGCAACCTGTGCACGGGCAGTGATGCCATACACATGCGCTTAAGTACCTACACCGCATTGCAATTAATTTCATGGCGCGTATTTCACTAAATTTTACTACGTAACATATATAATATATATTATATATATTAGTATATAATCTATATATATATATATATATATATGAATGATAAATTTCATTTTTCAAGCCGTCTGCTTTGTAGAAAATAAACTGGGCGCGATCGATAAGGTGGGCGCTGTTTCCGCAAGCGCTGATAGTATCTTGCCGTATTGCTGTTTAAAAGGTTTGTTCCCGATCAAAATATCTCGAATGTGAAACATTTTCTCTTTCACTACATTCTGAGCATTCCCGGATCATTTTTCAAACCCCAACCATAATTGGATTTTATAAAAACAGAAAAGAAAACAACTCGAGCTGAGAAAAAATGACTATTTGTGTGAAACTTATTTTTCTCCCCAATCGTTAATATTTCACAATCTTCTCACATTCGCCCTATTTATTCCAAGAATCGCGAAGAACGAGGCGTGGATTTTTGAATGGATTTAGGTAATTTTTCCGAAAAGGGCTATTTGAGAAAGATATTTATTTGTCGGGATAAGCGAATATACTTACCATTCTAAGTTATTGGATCGGATTTCTTTAATGTACATAATGTTGTGTACCGATCAATAGAGAAATATAATTTAACTAACGTGCAAGTACCTATACTCTCTTATATTATTTTGTTTTTTCAATAATGTAAAAAATAATATATTATATCTTTAACTCTGCTAAGAAGGAAGTTGAAATTAGCTCAAAAAGCGTGAAAACAGATTAGATGTATAAAATACACAGAAAAAATCTGTGTATCGAAGATCTATATATGTATAATGTATATTCTCAGATTGTATTTTCTGAAAGCGATAATATTTTCATGAATTATTTAGGAATTGTATTTTGAAAAATAAAATGTTATTTCATGAAAATCAAAAAGAGATACAGAATATATTAGAGATAGGTGAGACAATAATGTTTTTAAAAATATACTTTGATATTTATACATATATTTTTATTATATACTTTTAAATATACCTACTATTAAATATACTTTTATATATATAAAAAAATAAACCTATAAAAAGAAAATAAAGACAAATTCAAAAATTTAACTGTACACTAAATAATACAAAGGTATATTTTGCTATAAGTGGGGGACTCTGCCTCCCATCGATGACCCCTGTTAAGCTCAGTACTTCACTAAATACAATATTACTACCAACTGAGTGAAACTTCAAGAAATCTCTGTTAAAAAATTGTCGCGTGGGCGTCCGCTAAAAAAGTTTATTTAATTATATCAAAAGTGCTTGAATTCAATAAAAAAGTTTTTGGTTATTTTCCAACTGGATTTT
Source organism: Agrypnia vestita (assembly GCA_016648135.1). Taxonomy (NCBI): domain Eukaryota; kingdom Metazoa; phylum Arthropoda; class Insecta; order Trichoptera; family Phryganeidae; genus Agrypnia; species Agrypnia vestita. The sequence goes on along the minus strand of JADDOH010000592.1, from coordinate 142,064 downwards.
GTGAGATCCTTGTGAATCGTGAAAGCTGTGAATAATTATAAGGCGGGAACGGATGAGATCGGACAAATCCAACAGTTTTTTCAGAAAGCCCTGACAAAAATGTAGTGCTTGTAATGTATTCATTTTTATTTTTTTTTTTTATTTTTTACATCTATTATTAACTTACAAAATAAATATCATCATCATCATCACTCTTGGCACTACAACCCTTGGTGGGTCTTGGCCTCCTCAATAATCTTCCTCCACTCATCTCGGTCTGGTGCCAGCTCTCTCCAGTTCCGAAGCTCTAAGGCAGAGATGACTTTGAGGACGTTGTCACTCCATATTAATTTTGGCCTTCCTAAGCTCTTTCGCCCTATTGGCCTTGAGTTCAGCAGGGACTTTGGTGCTTGATGCTCGGACATTCTCTCCACATGACCCAGCCACCGAAGTCTTCCCAGTTTTATAAATTTTTTGACGTTTGGCTCCTTAAATAGAGTATAGAGCTCGTTGTTGTAACGTCTGCACCAAAGTCCATTTTCTAGAACCGGTCCGAAGATATGCCTCAAAATTTTCCTTTCAAAAATGTCCAGTGCTCGCTCATTCCTCTTAGTTGTCTCGTCTCAGCTGCGTACGCGAGCACTGGTCTAATAAGCGTTTTGTACACTAATATCTTGGTGTTTCTGGACAGCAGTCTGGATTTTATCTGCTTTTGTAGGCGGAAAAAACAGCGATTTGCGCCCACTATGCGCTTCTGGATCTCCTCTGTAGTATTATTGTTGCTTGTTATCAGGGATCCTAGGTATGTAAATCTTGGTACCGTTTCAAAATTTTGACTTCCACACGAGAGAGTTGGGATTTGTTGGGTGCATCCTACGGTCATGTATTTGGTCTTCTGCTGGTTTACTGTAAGACCCATGTTTTTGAAAGAACTTTCAAGATTTATGAAGGCATTACGTAAGGCATTGGGAGTTTTCGCAATTATGTCGATATCATCAGCGTAAGCTAATAGTTGCACAGAGTTGTCAAATATCGTTGCTCTTATCTCAATTCCTGAGTCACGAATAACTTTTTCTAAGGCTATGTTGAATAAGAGACAGGCCAATCCATCTCCTTGTCTCACCCCGTGGAGCGCTTCAAAGGGCTCGGACAGATTACTGCCAACCCTGACTCTACACGTTACTGGGGACATTGTTAGTTTCACCAGATTGATCAGCTTACGCGGTTTTCCAAACTCACTCATTGCATCGTACAATGCATTCCTATTTATGCTATCATACGCGGCCTTAAAGTCTACAAAGAGATGATGAGTTTCGGTATTGTATTCTAACGTTTTTTCTAAGATCTGTCTCAAGGAGAAAATTTGATCAATGCATGATTTGCCTGGCCTGAAGCCGCATTGGTTGTTGCCAATGATTTTCTCAGACATTGACTATAAAATTACTTAAATGTCATAATGGTGATGTGTTTAGTGTGTAGGCCGGGAGCTGGATGAACTTGAGTTTGCAAAATATGAGGACCGCTTTCTGACAATTGATTCAAGTTCATATAAGCTTATAGAATAATATTTTTAATCGAATTGATCTGATGAATTGAACTTCGTTGCCAGAAACCCTGTTGGTGCAATTCTTTTTTTATACCCCTTCCCTTTACGCAGCAAGTAAATCGATTGAGTACACGCTATTGAGCTTTTTTTTTTAAATAATTAAAGGTAATTATAGGTTGTCAAATAAAATTTAAATAGAAATTGATATATATTTTTTTTATTTCTTGTATATATTATTATGTAAAAGATTCTTCTGTACCGTTTAATGAAATAAATAACTAAAAATAAGAATAAGAAATAAAGAAATAAAAAATCATAAAGTGTTGTTAAAAAAATTATTTAATGAGTAAAAGCAAATTTAAAAATACAAATTTAAATTAAATTTAACTTAATTTAAAGATGAAAATAATTGATTATTCATATTTTTATAATCATTTTTATACAGCTGCACAATGAAAATCAAGTTAATTAAGATTTTTCACATTTATAAGCCATCGTTCGACAATCTGCTGCGCATTTACAGGGGTGAAGTTGGCAAAGATTGCTTTGTAATTATTTGTCGTGGTCTCTTCGTATCCAAATAAATTATAATCAATTGTCTGAAGCTTTATCCACTAATGTGTTTGTACCATAGCTCTTAACAAATGTAATTGCAAATCTTTAGAATAGCACGTCTCTCAAATCTCAATGCCTACACGTCTCTCAAATCTCTTCCCTGATCCTGGCTGGAACCCACCGATTCTTTAATCGTACGAAACAAGGAATTAAAACACGAAATGAAATTTATAAGTTAAGCGACAAAAAGAAAATTTCTTCGAAAAATAGCGATCAAAAAGGAATAAAAATATAAAATTACTGACACGAAGCTACGTATTACTGCTTTAAAAAACATTACGAAAATGCTGCTGCCTTTCTAAGAATCTTCCCTTTTATACTTGTCGAGATTTATTTTTGACAAACAAAATATAAAATTACAATATATCATGTGCGTTCCAAATATTTCTTCATTCAAAATTTTCGATATTCAAACTATAAATTGTCGAGTTCTTACTCGCATAAAATAATAAAGAAAACGCACCATTTTTTAAAAATCAATAAACAAATATATACATACTATGCAACAATTTCAATTTTGAAGACTTTTCAATTATGTACTTCATTGCCAAATTATTTAATAAATATTTTGATATTTTGGAGGAAACAATTAGATTTGGGCAATTATCGACGTGCATTCATCATACACGTGATGTTAGTCATTTTGAAGAATAAAACTCGAGGCGCTCAATAACATTTTAAATAAAATTGCGGATCGGTACATTGTACATCGGGATGCTAAAAAATATTATATTTGGTTATGTGTTGTTTTTTTCTCCTTAAGTAATATAGGTTTATCCGGGATCACACCATCATTTATTATGACCGAAAAATATCAATTGCGTATTCCCCCCACATTGCTTCAATGCTATTTATTTGCGAAATTAAAACTAAATAGATTATGGGCAAATCGGATCAAATGTCGACAAAGTCCCCGGATTTGCTAACTAAATCTGCTGCAGTAGTACGGCACGAGATCTCGAAATTTTCAGCTTTCCGGGGAATTTCTCAACTCCCGACCATTAGACTTAAACGTTTGGGGCGATGTACGGCTGAGTCGTGTCTAAATGTTCTCCATCGGATGCTCACAGCTTCCCGGCTTGATATTTCCACGCCATTAGGGTTTTCGGGGATGATCATTCCACCCTATAATTCTCGGTGATTCTTCTAACAAGCTAATCTTACGGGGAGATAATGTTACTAGCCAAAAATGTTGTGCTGATTTAATTTTTAAAACTGTTCCTAATAACTCAACACAACTGTGCGACAATCAATGTGATCATTATTTAAAATATCATTTCACCAAATAAGCTTGTAAAGTAGCCGAAAGAAATGAGAATTATTGCTGGGATAGTTACGGCACATGAAACGCATGCGCGAGAAGAGTATTGCAAAGTAAGTAGTATACGGGACGAGAGTCGAAGCTATCAGCAATAGACATGATCACATAAAGACTTTTATTAGAAGATGGCTCTGTTAGAAGCTCCAACAATAATATATGTACGAGTATACAAGAGAACGAGGCGAAAGGGGTATGCTATGACATTCGGCATTCTATCCTGTCTGCCTACTCCTTCAGAAAAACGGTGGGAAGATAAGCTATGACACAGAACTGAGTTTAATCAATATATATATATATATATATGATAGATATATATATTATTAGATATATATATATATATAATATATATATATATCTATATATATATATATATATATATATATATATATATGTATATATATATATATATATATATATATATATATATATATATACGTATAAAGAAACCCGTGTTTCCCTACCCGCCAAGTTTTCTTCACAACCAGCCAAAACAACCCACCGGTGAATATGGTGGTGGATAGCCCTTGGTGTCACATAGAAAATATGCGAGTTTGGTGGGGGTGGCTGTGTGTGGGTGGGAGCGGGTGACGAAAATGAGCTTTTTAGCACATTGTTTTGTTATGAGAAAGCCGCAAATGCTTCAGGTTGTTTCAAAATAGGCGCGCCGACTGTGTAGGTGAGTCTAGAAGGTTCCGGAAGACCTGCTCTAGGAAGTTCTGGAAGGAGAAGGTTCTAGAAAATTCCCGAAAGTTCTATAAGGTTCTACTAACTGAGTGGCGGAATGTATCGGTGTGTCTAGAAGGTTCCTGTACATTCGACAAATTTCTTGAAAGTTCTGGAAGGAGAATGTTCTAGAAGGTTCGCGAAAGTTCTATGACGATCCAAACAGTGTACTAAAAATCTACGCGTGCGAAGCCGCGCGGGCACAGCTAGTTATATATAATTATATCGCTATAACACGAAGTAACAAACAATAAAACTAGTTGTAGGTATCTATTTTCTTTGTGAATGTACCCTGCTGAAGCCAGCAACATATTCGGCGCGAGTACAGGTTTACTCATTCCAAGTGGTTCAGAAAAAATCATATTTTCGTAAGGTAATTTTCAAAGAATGAACAAATCATTATTTTCAATTTTTACTGCGCTTTTAAATATGTGGGGTATAAAGGCAAAGGCAGCCATATCCAAAGAATTAAAAAAATGTTTTGAATGCAGAATTCTAGATTTGATGTATCTATCCCTTCCAAAATCATGTTTCCTATAAATTTATAGGCCATGTTTCTTATAAAATCTCGAATTCTACCCCACATATAAGAGTAGTTATTTCCTATAAAATTTCAACGGTGAGTAGCCTATCCCAAAAAATTATATCCTCTTATAAATTGTATTTCAATTTTTCAGCTATAATATCTCTGTTGGGGTACTAGATAAAAATCTTAAATATGCTAATTCCAGTGCTGGACAACTTGAAATGAATTGCCACTGTATCTCAAATGCCCTTCCACATATTTTCGGTATGTGTACACCGTACGTTCAGCCTAAATACAATTACACACATAAGAACACACTAAATTCTGAATATTTTTTGTTGGGGCAGTGGTAGTGTTGAAAAAATCAGATTGCGGCACAATATAACGAACATATCGCGCTGAGATCAGCAGCAAAAGTTAAACCACACCGATATCTGTTTAAGATCCGCTCTCCTAACATGGTATATTATATGTGTTTTAAGATTGGGTTTAGGCTTCATGGCCACTTGACGCTATAACAATACCCTTCCTGAAAGTACTGACAGCCGTCGTTAACCTACCCCTTTGAGGTTCTTCCATCGCCTTGAAGCAAATAAACATCTTCTGATGGCTTTGTTTCGAGTACATCGAAGAATCTTTCCTGTAGGGGTCTGTCGACGAATTTTTCCTCCCAAGCCTGTTTGGTAAATGGTTGTGGTAGGGGCGTTTCTTTTGCGTAGGCCCTGAAGAATTCAGTTCTTCGCGGCTGATAGTTGATGTGCCGGGTTAGACGTTTTCAAGTACCGTACATTTTTGGTTTGTTTGTCTCGTTTTATAAAATAAGGGTTCAGAAAAGTAATCTTAATCGGCAAAAACCATCTAATTGTTATAATAATGATCTTGTTATCATGTGCAATAAAAATCTTTTTGCTATGTTTGACGGCAAGAATACCAAAAATATTAATATTCCGTAAATATATTCGACAACAATCCTACGCGTGTCAAAATGACATTTGTGACAAATAATACTCCAAAACATATACATATGTCAAGATAATCATCTTTCTTCTTCTCTTGGCACTTTCCCTGCTCATTGCCTAGACAGGGTGTTGGGGTCGGCTCTTCTCGTTCTCAGGCTGTATTTTTTTCGGTTCTGGGTGTCGCTTTCATCTTGGCCGTCATATGTCAAGATAATATTATAAGATATAAGGTTGTGAGTACAAACATATATCAAATCATATAAGTCCGACTCGTGCGCCGATATCCGCCTTCGCACGTATCAGAACCAAATCGATGCGATCGAATATAGATATACTGTCGAAATGTTAGATGTCATTCAACTTGTACAAATCGGTCGGCTTAGATGAATTAGGAAAAAAATCGAGTACATTAAGTACCTACTACTCTTGAGTAAACATCGCGCGTGTGTGTATGTGTGTGTTATGTCGACAGTTTACTGAGAACGAACGATAGAATTAAATTTTATTTATTTTTGATTTGTTATACATTAGATAGGAAAGGTACTTAGTATGTAAAAAAAATTAAATTAAATACCATGTAGGCACCGATAACGCGATACAGAGAAAGACAAAGAGTAGTTTATATAACTGAACACGCCAAAAAATTAAATGGCTGGATGGTCGCATTGGAGCCCGGCCCCAGAGGGGATTCAAGAAGCCGAAAGGCAGCCCTAAAGCTCGCTGGACTGATGAAATCATGAAATTCTGCGGAGAAAATTGGGATCACTTAGGGAGGCACTCGTGGTGATGATGATCGTGAAGGTGCTAAATTCACAAGGAAGTTCCCTACCTCTACTGTAACAGGACGTAAAACATATACCTACCTATATGTATTTTAATATTCGAACGAATGAGTGTAGTATCGAACATACGAATTCTATAAAGTGTAAGAACTCAAGACTGACGACTATGGGTGTCGAATGAAAAATGTAGTGGCCTTAGAAACGAGTAAGACATTTGAGTGGTTACGTTTTCCTCACATTTTTCTGATAAAAATGTCCTTAGATTTTCACGGCCGTTCAGAATCTTCTGTGCATAGTTTTTTTTAATTTTATTTAAAATATAATGTAAACCTGAAAGGTTTATGGATATCATTTTTACAAATTCTAATTAAAAATTAAATTCAAATTAATATAATTTCAATAAAAATTCAAAATAATAATATGATTTAGATACAAAGTCATTTTTTTATAGTTGGCCGAGTTTTAACATTTTTATCACATCTGTTTTAAATTTATCCATGGTCAGTTGTTTGGTCTGTTGTGGCAGGTCATTGTATAGTTTTAATCCGTTGCAAATTAGTCGGGATTATCCTGTTTTTGTTTTGGCGTGTGTTATGTGATAGTTTTGAGCCATTCTAGTGTTGTGTTGATGTTTTTCATGTATTTTGTGTAATTTTATGTTTCGTCTTGTATTTCGCCAATTGCACATCATCCCTGATGATGGACCCTGCAATGGGATCCGAAACGTTGGCCAGAGAGGTCACATATACACAGCAGAATATCCCAGAAAACTATAGATTTTTCTGATATTACTCTAGATTGAATTTTTTAGGCAGGGCGTGATTTAGAGATGTTCACACGTCAGAAGATGATGGTTCCTACTTTACACATCAATAAATTAGAAGCATAAAAATTGTTGTGTATTTATTTAATACGATTCGGTGAAATATCGTGTTTATTGTGAGAAATAATGATGTAGCGAAGGAAAGCTCACACAATACTGAGAAAAATAAATCATTTCGATATATGAGCTGTCGCCTCTACCCCCGTCGGCGATTTCTCGCTTTACAAGAAACTTCTTATAAAAAAGAGTTGCCGTGTCACGATTGCTACGTGATTTTCAGATTTATATTTGATTTATTATTTTGAAAAATCGCACAACGTAAAGAAGATTTGAGGAGATTTGGTTTTATCTTATTTATTTATTTATTCATTCATTATTAACACCTTTTATTGTTAATCCTGAGCAAATCTCTAGTATTGCACTCTAGAATGCTTAAGCAATGGAAATGTACTAGATCGACGCACAGCATTGTATGGAATTTAAAGGAATTTAGGGGGTGGTGTGAAGAAATATTCTGGTTTCGCGCAGGCCCTAAATAGCAAAATTCAGCAAAGGATCCAGGTGGTGGAGTGAATATATTTTTCTCAGGATCCTAGAATGCAACTGAGCGATGTTTGAAATATTATTTTTTGCCTTTTTATAAAATTTACCTTCCGACATGAAATAAAATTATTTTATTTCATATTCAATTAGTTTTAAATATACATTAAAAGCTTTATACGATAGTTTAGTTATGTCGTCAGTTCGCTCATTTGATTCAATGAATTCACTATAGGTGTAGTGGGTAAGCTAAGTTTCTCGAGATTAATCTATATTATGTATTTAATGAATGAGTACGCAGTTTATGTTGTCAAATGGATTCGTTTCACCATTCACCCTCGCTAACAGTGCCACGTTATATTACAGTGAATTAAGGCGATGTAAATTGTGTTCAGGCTTTATTTACTAATTACACTTTTTGATAGTTATATTATTTATTATTTAAAAAAAAATTAATCACTTATAGGTGTATACAGGAAAATATTATTTAAATCATTAGAGTGAGGTATCTCTATTATTTTTTAAATAAGGTCTCATATAAGGAAGGGGGAATAACATATATGGCCGAAAATTTAATGTGAACGTAAATGGTCGACAAAGTTTAAAGGATAACTTATTCTTCCGGGAAGGGAGGGTTTCGAGTTTTTCAACCCCCGCTCCCGGTGGTAATGATGCATAATCTTTCGATACTTGGATTTTTTGTATCCTTGAAGAGCACAACGCAATTTCATAGATTTCATTACATCAGCATTTCCCAACCTTTTTTGGCTCGCGTATCACTTGGTAGTACATCACGCTTAATTGTACCACTTCGTAAAGATTATTGTATTTCGAGAAATTTGTTATTCTATTTGCATTATAAATTTTATAGGGTGACTATATTTTCCAGAACTCAATTTATTTATGTTTAAAAAAATACAAAAGGCTTTATTATTTCTGATAAAAATGAGACATTTGAACATTCGTTGTTTTGTTTTTTTTTAGAGCAGCGCAATTTTTGTTTTAAATATAATAATATGAATGAAATTGTATTTAAAAATATTTTTATTATTTTCTATTGTTTAAAAGTGCACTCCCAAAATACTATATTGATTGTTGGATTTTCGATCATCGACTGTACATATTAACAACGATACTATATATTATTTATTAAAATTATGAATTATAGGAAAAATACATTAGTTGAAATTATATTTTTATGACCCATTTTTTTTTCTTTCTATGTCCGCCATTACTGATTATTTTTCGCGTACCACCAACTATCTACTCGCGTACCACCGGTGGTACGCGTACCACAGGTTGGGAACCGCTGCATTACATCTACTGTTAGATAAAGGCCGTCTCATAACTCCGTCACTCTTTGCCAAGTCACTCCTACTGCTCAGATGCTCGTCTACCCAATGAGACTTCGATCTTTATCTCGTGAATACTTTTCGAGAATGTCTGTCCATCGAATATCAGTGCATTTTGAAATATGACCCGCAACACCATTAATATTTATTTAACGGCGAGAATGGTATCCTTCACCTATACGCTCTAATCCGCGTTTTTTTAATCACACTGTTTCCGCGGGGTAAGCCAGGATGGACCACCGCGCTTTTCTATCCTGATCGTTGAGGATTATTCCGGGACCACCTAACAGCGTCTGGTTTACCTGGTCAAGTCAAAAAATTACCGGACCTTATTTATTTACAATACAGTAAACTGAACCAAAAATGCCCAATTAATAGCAAATCGCTAATGATAAAAGATATTATTTAAAAAAATGCCAATCATAATTTTCTCTGACAGCCTGAGCTCTCTTACAGGTTCCTTTTGATATTGGCGGAGGGGTCTGGCATCTGCCAAGGGTTGGATCCTCTAAACCAATATATGGCCTTGGTTTAGTCGAGTAGAGCCACGACAGCTGTCGCGGCTCAGTGGAAGAGTAAAGTAGATCAGACACAAAACACAAACCGCTTGTGACATCTCTCTCACGCGGGAGATTCAAAGAGGCTGCGAGTGATTTTCAGCAAGCTCTCAATTTGAAATTAAAGATAGGAATCTGCGCAGAGGGATAATTTGACAGGTGCCCTTAATGTACCTAAGAACTTTATCTGGATAAAAATATGCAGGAGCTAAGTTTACTTTGAGTTCTCCAAACTACATTAAATCTTAATGGAGCACATTTACAACACCCATAACACACAAATCAATATAAGCGTAGTTAATTAAAAACACATTTTATTATTTGGAATTTAGATATTTTATTTTTAACTCTCAAAAAGTGATGATATTCGAGAAGGAGGAAAGTAAGACAACGTGTGAAATACTAGTAGGTAATGAATGTTTGATCAATGAAGAAAAGGTGAGAAAGATATCGAGAGAAGGGTCAATGCAGGGAATACGCTTTTTAATAATTTTAAATAATTTCTAATGAAAACTTATCAACCGAGCAAGACATTAAGCATTCTTGGTATTGGCAGAAGAGGAACGAAATGAGATCACTTAGGCCTATGTGTGACACTTAGGCCTATTAATAATAGAATGAATAAACTAGAAAAGAATATAAAACTGGATAGAATTAAAAATGTTAACATAGGAGATAGAATTAAAAAAGATTTCTTAGATGTTTTTGTCATGTTATGCGAATGACTGAGGTGAAAATGGTGGAAAAGAAAAATATATGACACAAAGTTGAAGACGCCAGAAATAGGTCGGCGCGGAAGATGGTCGTCCTAGGAATCTGTACAATCGACGAACTTGCTGCGGATGAGGCGACGGTTGAATGTCAGGGCAGAAAAGTGTGGAGCTTTATCCCCTCTGTCTACCCCCGCGAGAAAAGGTGTGGTAAATTAGTTACGTATTGTTTATTAGCTTAACTACTCAAGAATACAAAATATTATAGTATACAAATACTTTGAAGGTTCTTTTATTTATTTTGTTTCTATTTATTAATTTTAGTTGATAAGATTGTGTTCCTGACAGATAGTACAACCTCCAGAGTGGCAGTAACCAGTGGTGCACCTTCCATAGTAGCTACGGAAGCGCCGCATACCTTAATAGTTAAACATTGTTTTTTACAAAAAAAATATCTTATAAAGTAATATTAAACAGGATGAACGTAGTGGTAAATAGAATACAAAATTAACTACGTCACCATTTCAGTATCACATACACATCCATGAAGTCTAGAGAAGAATCATCACACCATACACATAGAGCCTACGGGCACTGTAGGGCACTCATTTTAATTCTATGGCCCTGGAAGCGATGATTGTCAAATGTGAGTATAACTCTGTCCGCTAACTAGCTGTCCGAGTGTAACTAACTGTTAGCCAAATTATGAATTAGGTATCACAGTCACTAAACTGGTTCATGTAAAATCCGATGCCATAATTTGTGCGTTTGACACCAAAGAAAGCTGATGAAAGCTGAGCTGAACAAATTCTTACAACATTATGTAGTAAAAGATAAGGAAGATTCAGCAGATAATAATTCTGCATAACCTAAAAAAGTGGTTCAATGTCCAAAATGTTGGCGACATTATACAGAATAAATCAGCACACTTCGATAAAATATCGCATTATTATTATCTCGTTTAAAATTGATATGTGCTATTTTTTTTGTATGCGTTTTGATGCCAAATTAGCTTACAGCGAAACCCTCTTCTCATCACCGCTATCTATTACAGGTGGCTAATGCTGTCTGAATAATGTTTTGAAGACTACAATATACGTCCCACATTATCCACATAAGACTAAATTAGGATGAAAACAAGGATTTGTACACGAGAGCAACAGCCACTAGAGTCGTGTTACTCCTTGCACGCGAACAAGGCACCCCGAGCGCCTGGAATCCTGGAGTCCCGCCGTCCGACCGCACACATCACGAACTTCCTGTACCGGGTGACCCGCTGCGGTCCAGCAGGGCTGGGCGCCGCCGCCGTGTATCTCTGTCACTCGGAGCTTAGGCGTTTGACGTAAAATATCCCCGGGACCGTAAATCACCTGTTAAGCTTACCTGGCCGTTTTGGCAAAGCGCTTAATGAACGTCCGGGAAAATAAATTGTATGTGCGAAATTCCGAGTTTTGTTAAGTAACTCTAACTTTCGAGGTTCCGGGTGAAATTTAAACAAAACATTTGCAAACAGGATCAGTGTATTATTAGCTCTGTTGTAATTTTCGTGTTATTACGTCTCTTGGAGTATAGCTGGTGTTTTAGAGTCTTTTATAAACGTGAAAAAAGTATCGCGAGTAAAGTAAATTGCTGGAAGCAATAGTAAGCTACGATAAAAATAAGTGTCGCAAGAAAAGCAAATTTCTGGAAGCAATGTAGAAAGTATGCCACGTTTTTGATAAAAAATAGCATTTTTTCAGAAAAGCAATTTTTCACATATTAATGCTCAATATTAACTCATTTAACATTTGATCAACTCCAAAAAATTAACCGTAAATCAATACCGTTCCAATATATTCCCCATTTTTCTTTTTAAATAGACACGAGATACGTGTCACATCAATATTCTTACTATTTTCAAACTAAGCTAAACGCTTGTGCTATGAAAATAGGACTAACTTGCTGGTCTGGAGTAAGATTCAAACCCGCGGCCTTTGGATAACGAGGCGAGTGTCCTAACCACAAGACCAACAAGCTACTCATTTCAAAGACTTTATTTTATGGATTATTTATTTTTATTATTTATTTTCATTTTTTTAAGACGTATTTTATCAATAATCGTAATGATCCTGATAGATTAGTAGATACTAGTACCTATGACATTAAATTACAGTGTTAAAATATTGTAATCAATTAGGGGTATAACACTTTTATATATTAATATAAACTTTAATAAGGTTCAGAAATCAGGAAAATTATGATAAAGTATAAAAAAATATATACAAATTGACAATTGAGGAGAGTAAACGAAATAAATAAAAAAACACCGTACACGTGCGGGGGTCCCAATGTCAAGGTCGGCATTCCAAGGCGAATGGTGCGATTTCGGCTTACGGTAAGGGTGTCTTATACATTCAAATTACTATTAACGGTGTATAATACAATTTCATTTTTAAACTGTACCTGTGTCATGGAGAATCTATACAGATAAGCTGTTTCGTGACATTTCATTGTAGTTAATAAGCATTATAGGCAGAGGAGAGAAATAACCTAAATGTATTGTAAACCTTTGTGTGAAACGGGGTTGGGATCTCAATGGTCGGATGAGTATATTTTAGTATTATGGGAGGATCCAGTTATTATTAGCTAGTGTACCAATAAAGAAAATTTATAATAAAGCAATCGATTTGTGTGAAAGTAATCAACGTGCTTTAATTTACAGTCAGTTACGTATTTAAATCAATAATAATGGTACCCACAAAGTCAAAAACATTTTTAAGAAATAGCACTTGAGAAAAATATTGTGATATCAACATAATTCTTCTCAATTAAATCGAAATGTTTCCGTCGAAGCGTTAAAAATTTTTTTTTTGTTCGTAAAATTAACTTAAACGTACGAATACAAATCGCTCAATCAGCAATTCGTTGAGAATTTTGACTGGTTGGTGATTTTTCTCTCCCTTTAATGACTCACAAATTTCATGGCCTGAAAATAAAATACTGTCGCGCAGATATGCGCAATGAAAATAAACAAAACTATACCAAATACTATCATCATAATGAAAATTTCCGTGTTGCTACGCAAAACAAGGGCGGATAACAGTTCTGATAAGAAATGAAAAGTGGCAGCCAGGCTCAGACTGCCTTCGGGGTCTAATCCAAAATGGGCCACTATATTTTAAAAAATATTACCCAAATCAGAAGTTCGTCAATTTTCCAAGCTATGCCACACGTGTGACTGACACTCAAATCATGTATCCCAAATAATGTCTAGAAATTACAATTCCTTTTCTGTATATATAATTTTCTGTGGCTGTATAATCTTTAATCCTGACTGAACTATCATATTTTGCGCCTTAGTATTATTGTACTATCATTACCTAGCGAGCAATATTAAAAACTTTTCTTTTTTAAAGTTGGTGAGCTATTTTCCTATATGCAACATGGTGATGAGGCTAAACACATTAAAAGTGTGAGCCACAATCGCCAACAGTGATTGAATACTTGAAAATATCGCGATTTGTGAGTTTTGATTGAAAATATAAACTTTAATAGTTCCATTAGCGGCATCTACGAAAATATGTACGCATGGTCGCTGGCGAGTAATTTCTGTTATATTCGCAGTTTGTATAATTATTTGACTCTTATTTATGCAACGGGAGCAAGTGATCTAAATATGGCTTTAACATGTTAATTACGTGTACAAGAAACGGAACTTTTGCTTGGATTAAAATAAACGTCTATAAATAAAAAATTATTATAAATAGCAATTATATTAAAACTGTGACTGTGATCATTGGCATAGTATTCAATGAGTGTATTACGAGCAGCTATGTATTTATTTTTAAGCTGCCTTCGTTCCTTGCCGATGCGCCACAAAAATGTATTCACCTGCCTCAGTCCAGCCGTCGTATTTAATGATCCTACATTAGCATTAACACCACTTTTACGAAGTGTGTGTCTGCTAAATTCTCGAATTCTTAACAACGCTGCCTCTTCCCAGGTTATCCCACTAAGAGTCTCCTCGACCCTAACTATTTCATATCTCGCCTGCAGATCTGCAGATACCTACTTCTGAGAAGGATGGAACCGATGTATCAAAATCGACGAAAGGATCAATATAAATAAGAATGAACAGACAGACAGGCACACATTGAATTTTATAGGTTTAGACTTTGTTTTAAACCAATTGACATTATTTATCAAAATAAATAACTTTTCCTTCATCAAGGTGTAAAGCGAATGTTTCAGAAATGTTTTAATTTTTTTTTAAATGACTGACATGTGTTTTTGGATTTAAAAAATAAACGAACATAATCTAAACCGCGATTATTATTTAAATCGATCGGTTTCGGTGCATTTATTGGAAGTATACTGTGCCAGTACATACCCGTACTGTATACCTTCAAGAGCGAAAATTAAACTATGTCATGGAAGTATACCTATTCGATTTATGCGCGATACTCGGGTGTAGTTTCCACCTCATCGGGTAATATAGAAGTTCAGAAACTATACTAGGCTAGTACCCATTTAGCAAAATACATTGGACTAATAATCTTAGACTTTTGAATATTTGATGAGATAATGTAAATATGCTTTAAATTAGTTTCACCCGTATATAGCTATAAAAAATGGGACTTTAATCTAACTTTTAATTGTTGTATAATACCATAAATACTAGCTTACTATCGTGACTTGAATAGAGTACATATCACGGGCAAACTGAAAGCTTGTCTTTAATTGCACAAAACAAGACATGTTGAAGTGACATCATCTTTTATTAAGAAATTTGTTAAAATTATTTATTATAAACTTGCCTAAATAATAATATATATCTGAATATTTTTTCAATTTTAAGTGAACAGTGTGTTCATTAAATTATTTTATTTTGGTTTACTTTTATGAATAGAAATATTGTATGCTATATTATGTTTCCTTTTGCTGACTTTTCCATATTTGTTTGGCCATTCCTGCTTGCACCCTGTTCCTGCTTTTAGACGACCCCGGGGCTCTTCTTGCCGTGGACTTGGACATGGATTTTTCGCACTAATTTTTTTTTAAATTATTATAAAAAAGTTTTGGGCTTGTTGTTTTGTAGTAATCGTTTTCATTGTACTGTTCATAATCTCTATTGGTTTTAAGTTAGATGAACTAGGATGCTACCTAAAAATATTGGTTACACTGTTAATCAAAACAATGGAACGTGTCGAAAACAATAGAAAAATAGGATAGATAAATAAGTACTCTTACGTGCAAAAGAAAGGGATAGCAATCTACCAAAATGGCGGACATGCCACTAATCGAGTATAGTTTCCATCTGCGCGGGCAATACGTGCCTGGAAAGCATACTTGGGTATTGGCACCAACGTAGTATGTTTTCCAGTTATTATTTTGGTATGCGGTACTTGAAAATATACTCGATTTTTGCGTACTATCAAGGTAAACTTTCCGCAACTGATGCGTGAGATCAGGATCGGAATATATACTCGAGTATTGCCCAGCTCTGCGCACTAGTATAATATCATCGTTTAAATTTTAAGTTTACTTAAAGATAAATCAAGGCAAAAGTCATTAACATGCTAAAACATGTTCTAAAGTTGTTTTCACGCTCAGTAATCTTGCAACACTTCCATGCACCCCTGAGCACAGTGTGTAAGCAAATACCGCCAAAGGTGACCTCGGTACTGGCACACAGGAGGCCCGCAGCAGATGAGTGACTTCTTCATTATTCACGCCAAACCCTTTTGTTAAGAGCTAATGTTCGCTCGGGCGCCTATTCAAATCTCAAAAGCACTAAAAAAAAGGTTAGGGTTAAAAGGCTCCCCTCACCTGCCATTTGCCCGGATATTAGCCCTCTATTATAAAACGGAGTTGTCACAAATGTGAGAGCGTAAATATAGTGAGCTGGACCAAAACGTAATACAGAAAAAGCAATTCTGCACCAAGAGGCTAAACATTCGCTCTAAAATTAACGTTGGATCCGCCAATTTTTTTGGAATTATAGGCAATAATAATAATAGTTCAGCCTACACCTCCGCCGCAATAGGACGTTCTCCTTATGATGCTGAATAAGACTTCAGAAAAACGTTGAAATTTGCTTCTCAGTGAAATATACGGTTCGTTTAAAATATCCGTTTTATTTAACATGTAAATATGTCCAACGAACGTAAAAATAACTTAACTCTTTGATAATAATTGGATCATTTAGCGTCGTTTGCAAGAATACTCAAACCAAGGTGGTTCGCAATTTACTATTACTTATTCACTAGATGACATGCAAAAATTGGTGTTAACTATTATAGTTGGGAGTGCCAGAAAGAATCAGGTATTTTCGCGGAGTGCATACCAGGAGTGTACCTTTTGTAAATAGATATTTGTATTGTAAACGCCCGCAATAGCGATAATCTTATTTATAAAGCGCAAAGTTTGTCTGAAGCAGCAAAAACTTTCAAACGGGCACCTTTTTCCGTCGGTCGCCTTTAAGCGAATGAATGAGGAAAGAATGGTAAGAAAGATATATGATGCAAGTGTTGACGGCGCCAGAAAGAGAGGGCGACCACGGAAGACGTGGCATGACCAGATTTACCAGATACTGGAAAATGGTCCTGTTAGAAGCCTGAACAACCGTCGATCTTGCATGCGAAGATGTATGAATGTAGACGAAGCGAAAGTCGTATGTCAGGACAGAAGAGTATGGCGCTCTATCCTCTCTTCCTACCCCCTCGGGGAAACGGCGTGATGGTAAGTAAGTAAGTAGGTAACTGTCAAAAATAAAACGTACGTTCTATATCTTCTGAAATAAATTTAGAAAAAATAGTGTTTTTAAAGAACACGTTGAGTTTTTCAGTGAAATGTATGGAATAAAACAGTAACGTACAAGAATCCAGATCTCGGGATAACTGGGTATTAAAACGAGTAAATAAAAAATACGCCACTTTGTCAGAAGGGCACAATAGATGCGTGGATATATAATTGAAAATGCGATACTGATTCGAGTTCCCCTTCGAGGCCCGGAATTCCAAACGTGAATTGCTTCAAAATAAGTCAGTAGTCAAGGGCTGTCCGTGCTGCATCGAGCGTTCAGTTCAGTTCGTATCGTTCACGATGAAAATACAACATCTGAAAGTTCGCGAACATTATCGGAGCCTGTAACCGTTTTACTCTAAGGCTCGGGTTTACTTGCCTCCTTTGATCCTCGGCTTCCGAAGCAGAGATCCCGAGTTTAATTTGGTCCAGGTCGGTCTCCTCCGGTCGCATGCCAACTGCAAGACCATTTCAGGAAAAACAAAAGAGCAAAGCGAAGCAGTGAGAGACGTGAGTCAACATCGGTTCTCTCTCCGTCTCAAGCGGTGGAGCCGAACAGGTGGATGGGCACTTCGTAGACTTGTATTATTCGTAGCACGAGACTCCGTTCTACGTTCATTTTCTATTATCTTCTAGTTTCTTATATCCCTCTGTTTATCTTAAAATCCCCGAGTCTGTGAGATCTACGAGATACTGTTTTGCCACATTAATAATGAATTACCCAGTGTTCGAGATTCCTTTGCAGCGGTGGTTTGTATTTGCACAGAACTTGTATAAGAGGATTTCCCGTTGGTAAATGTACATACTTCGGACAAACAACGCAACATTAAGTTTGTATAACGTACTTAAAGTTTTGAATACTATTTTAAACTTTTAATTAAAACCATGAAAACAATTTCTTTACGTATCTTCTCTCTGTATTATTCTTCTCTATAAATAAAATGCACCTACTCGGTAGAACTACAGGACGTTATATTGACATGGGAGGATGCAGAATGACGGCCATGTACTTGAGCTAGGGAATGTAAATGGCAGAAAAAGAAAACATGTGTGCCCAACCATGCAAAGTTATATAATTCAGATAGAAACTATCTTACCAAAACACATTTCATATATGAAATTCAATGTTTGTCTGTCTGTCCTTTGATCGAGCTAAACGTGAATTTTATTAAATGCTATCGAATCAACATTTGTCTCGTTTACATCTAGAGCCTGAGAAAAATATTGACGTCTTACCCTCCTCTGGACCACATACGAATGACAATAAAAAAACATTCCATAGATATATCTATTTAATTATGGCTGAATCCGGACGACGCCGAACCAGGATTTCTAGTTGATTTATACATCTTGAAAAATACAAGCGTTTACTTATTTATTGAACGTGAGTAACAAATGTCGAGACGCTATATGTATGTATTTCAAAGAATGTTCATGTACCTCGCAAAGGATGCGAGCAAATAACGAACCCGCTCAACAAGTTTGGCAATGGCCTTTCAAACAATAATCGATCCCCTTTACAGGAGCAGTCGCCCGAGTCGCCGGCGACTGTGACTCATCCGTCGGTTTGTTCGGGGAATCGGTGGGAACCATTTTCATTGGGTGGGAGCCTTTTTACAGCCATTTATAGCCAACCGGCCGGTGACATACGCGGGCACGGTGGCGGCCGCGCAGGGGCAGATCGGCCTTTATACTGTATACCAGAAGCGACCTTTGTACTTATCGCGGGCTTTTGAGTAGATGTCATCGCTTCAAAGTAAAGGTCAGTTCATCGAATTATCGAGCGCTCAACAAGAGCGCAAAAGCGTGAACCGGTGTGTTTTTAGTACACCCTTGTCATTTGATTAGGGCCCCATTGAGTTAGGCACTGTCCATTATTTTCCATCTTTATTCAATTAAAATAAATCCAGCCATACAATACTACAAGACATAGAAATCAACAGCTGGGCTTCGTGAAAGGTTAAATGTTGTCACCTTAACTAATCGGCTGAAAGGTGTTAATATTATAAAAAGGTTCAAAATTGAAGTTTAATCAAATAAGAGCTTCTGTTTTTAGTTACATGGGATATCCTGGCAACACGATTTTAACCTAACCAGAAGATTCTGAACGGCCGAGAAAGCCCGAAAAGATTTACATAAGCGCTATCGTATCTTGCCGTGTACGCGTACTTCATATTATACTTATATTTAGCATTGATAAGGCTTTGAGAATTATTCGAATATTTATTGGCCGCAAGGGTCATCGATCAGGAAAATACAACTTTTTAATAATCTTGGTTTGCTGATATTTACATACACATATATGTTTTATAAGTGGTTAAAAATTATTTTCTGTGGGGCTTCTAATGCGGATAATCGACAATTATAATAAAATTTACCTCAATTGGTTAGTTCCACATATTTTTATAAGTTAAATTATTTAGTTAATACTAATTTACCAGGTATACATGTAAAGAGTTTTAATTATGCAACCAAAAAATCCCGAAACAGTTCAATTTATATCAAAGAAATTATTATTTTTTAAAAAAGCAAAGAGGATTTTCTATCTCTAAGTTTAAAATCCGTCCTAGGGCGAGCGCAAGATGGTTTCAATGAACAAATGATATAATTTAAATAATCACCCACCACGTTACATGTACAGTAACGTTACATGTAATGCAATGTTTCAATTTTCTTATGAATTGTTAAGGAATATATTAAGTATGTGAAAATTGTTGAAATATGGTCATCTAAAAATGTTCTCAGATTTTCACGGCCGTTCAGAATTTTCGTCGGCCAGAGAGGTCAGATATATACGGCAGAATATCCCAGAAATCTATACACAGAAGAATATGTCATCTACTCAGTTAGTTCTTGATATTCAAAGAAAATAAACACTTAAATGTTCAGTTTCCTTTTAAATTAATGATATTCATTTTATATTTCCATAGTTTAGTATAATTGCGTTCGGATTAATGCGGTGATTAACCTCTAAAGAAAAATTCAACATAATTTTCCCATCTCCCATTTCTATCACCATCCCTCTAAACTCCCGATTTCTTTAAAATTAAAACAAACCAAAAAAATCAAAAAGTTAACAAAAATGTCAGAAACGCGGCACATATTTCAGTGTCATACATCTCTGTACAGAACATGTATTTCAGTTTAGCTCCGCCCCTTCTCGCGCCTTGTTTCTTTGCCCTATTTATAATATTTTCTTGGGATTGGTAAATTATTTTCGATCTGTGAGTGACAATAATGTTTCGGGTCACTTTAAGGGTTTACACTAATTTTTATTTTTAAATATTATTATTTTTTATCGGCACTTATTAAGAGGTACGCATTATACTGTGATTTTATTATTAAATGTTTGTAAAAAACATAAAATGGCTGCATTATGTGTATTTCCGTAGAACTCCTCCGTGACTGACGTGCAACGGTACACGTTTATTCGAGACAGAAAAGAAGATTAAATATCTACAACGTAGTATAAGGATTTTGTAATCCGATAAACCATTTGTTAAATACAATCGTTATTAAAAAATTAGGGAACTTTTTTTTACTTTTTATTCCAATTCGGATACGCTGCATTGTAGATATTTAATTTTTTAATAAGTACAGGCACGATCTTCTTTTCTGTCTCGAACAAGCATGCACCGGGAATGTTGCTCGTCATAACGCGGCCATGTAATGTTTTTTTTAAAAAGTTTTCCAATAAAATAATGGTTCCATATGTACCTTAATAAATTAATCACCTCCTAAATTTTGTTCTCCCAGGGCGATAAACCCCTTAACGAGTATCTGTACCCTCATACGCTTAATATAAAATGTTCCGCATTTTTTAACGTAATTTCGCCACAAAATGGACCGCGGGAGGCCTGAAAACATATTCCACGTTAAAAATGATTACCTACAAATGAAGCCGAGTTGAGCGCAGTGCGGGGCGCCAGATATCCTGTGCCCAGTCCGGTCAGCGAGGTTCGGACTTGCCGACCGAATAATTTGAATAAAATTTGTAGCGGAGACTGGACCGTCCGGCATTTATTATCTCGGGTGACAAACGCTGGTAACAAATTCATTTATAAACGTGAATTGGAAATTTCCTCATACATTTTTATGCTGCATTTAAATATTTCGAAGCGTACACCGTGAAATAATCCAAAAATTGCCAAGGAAAATTCTAGGAAATCCATCTCAGCGAGACACGGTTCAAAACACGTTTTCATTCCGTGGTTGGCCGTAATGTTTATAATTTCGGTCGATTACGCTCTGAGGGGAGGACTTGCTCGCATCCAGTTCCCATTGCTTGTCTGCCTGTGTTATTATAATCCTAAGTACCACGAGAAGGCGTCGTGGCAGACTCCATTCTGCTAATAATGTGTAAGTTTTAGATTAGGCAGCTGACAATTTAAAATTTTAACGTAGGAAAGAGGAGGTACATGTAGGGACTGAGATCCACCAGAAAAAATAAAAGATTTTTAAAATGGTTGGAATAAAACTATGTTTTCTCTACTATAATTTAATTATATATGTGCTATACTCTGTATTCGATACTTGAGAGTGACAGAACTTCTCATCGACATCGTGCTACACTTATTTTCTATATTAAATACTACACTAATTTTCTATATTTGATTTTAGTTTCACAAACTGTTTGCAAGGTTTTATAAACAACATTTGTATTATAATAATTATATTTTTAATATAAATTTAATAGAACCAGAATCAAAAAAGTACATGCATTTGATATACCTGCATATATTCGTATCTTTAATCACTTCGTCAGAAGAAAATATGACTGCATTGTTGCATTTCATTGAAGAAGAATGTAGAAATGTCTTGCGATCAATAAAGCAAAAATAGAACTAATAATAATAAGAATAAATAATCGACATAACCTTGAAATTGTTAACGAGTTTAATTATCTCGGTGGTATAAGAGAAATGACTAAAACGAGAACATGGAAATGTGTCAATTATGACCAAGTTGGAGGCCTTCGAGACGTGGTGCTACAAAAAAATGCTTAGCAAATAATGAACAGATGTCATTAGTAATAACCTCCACAAAGAACGAGGAACGATGAGTATCAGTAAGCCTCGTAAAATTAAACATTTTAAAATGCTATCCCTATTTCTAGATTCAAATATCGCCTCTTACAAACAGTTATTTAAGGTAAAGAAAAAGAAAAATTCCCTGATTGTAAAACATCAGGATGTTGACCGATCTCAGAGTAGCTCCAATTTGCCAAGGACATCGTGGATATTGTCTAGTCTAATAATAAGTCTAGTCTAACATACTCCTGGGCATAAGCATGGCACCAGAAGAAGAAGAAAATAATTACTGACGACGCATAACGAACGACGAAGAATGAAAAGATATAATCATAACCGCGATAAATCTAAAGAAACTAAAATCAGACCTGTGCAGTCTCTGGTGTATTCAATATTTCGCTATGTTGTGGTCTTGGTAAATGTAGAAGAGTATAGTCGATCGGAGAGATGGCTTCACAAGTGTCTCATGAGCCGGTCTCGTGAAGTCACACAATACAATCCATGTCAGAATAACCCACAAGAAATCCTGCGAAAGACAAATGCTAAAGACCGCGACAAAAGATGTCTGCGTAACTGCTAACTTCATCAGTATGTTTCGTAATTAATGATACGCGAGCAAGGCTTGTACACATAAAATCTGCTTTCACAAATTTGTCACGCTCTGCGTAACAGAAAAAGGAGAATTAACAGGAAAGCAGCCTAAATGTATTATGCAGATCCAGGATCCAGTATTCGGGAACCCGGGACCGTCTCCGCCCGTATTTACGCATAACTTGGAATAAAGCCTCGGGTGCTATAAAGGTTTCGTCCCCCTACTAACTTCACAGGACCGTTGCCCGAATTCCATCACTCGAATCGGAATAAATTATTGGCCTTTTTACACCGCTGCGTCGGGCGCTTTACCGAGAGAGATTTCACGAGCGAGTGGTCCAGAGTGCGCGGTGTTTAGAGCCGAGTTTGGTCAGCTGCAATGAATGTAATTTAACGTGAAAACACGTGAGATCACCGGATTGGAAGCGTGAGATCACGCCGATAAATAAGTGCAAAGTGGCGCGGCCGTGAAACTAATTTTAATTGGAAATATTTTCTTTGTCGGGCTGGGACGCGACAAACTTTGCGACTTTCAAAATCTGGTTTCGCGCTCTCCTCAACTGACCCCAAATTCTTCAACTCCAACAAATATTCCAAGCATGTTATGCACCAACAGCCGCAGGGCCTTTATAAGACATTCTCATTTCTTTGTCGACGACGGCATCCAGATTTCAACATACGGCTCTCTAGAAAATTTACTTTATAATGTGTACTTTACATTTTTAATACATATTTTAAAAAACTATAATGATTTTACTGCGTTTAATAATTCTCTAGAATTTTCATTATGCATATTTTTTTAAATTTCTGCGCTGGCTATTTTTCTTCAGGATAGATCTAAAAATATAATATTCTTGGGTACATTCAGTAAGATTAAGTATTTATTTACTTTACTGAAACTATTAAAGAAACAGAGCACAATAAATTAACATTAAGTTAATTTATATTTATTTTATCTAAGTCCAATAAAAAACACGAAAACGGATAGTAAAAATGAGTTGCACACACGATTATCAATTACGGGAACGGTGGTGTAACACAGTGTTACATGATTAAAAATCGACATGGTTTTCAATATGTGGTAAAAAATATACATTTTCAATATAGATAATACTTTTTAAAGATCCTTTTGTATAATTATAATAATAATAATATTTTGATCATTTGTATAGCGCCGTTTTCGTGAATACTCACCTCAAGGGCGCTTCACACAAAACATCTTACTGATAAAAACACTTATTTACTATTACATACTTATTTAATAGATGGCATGCGAAAAATGGCATTAATATTTAAAACTATAGTAGTTAGGAGTACTAGAAAGAATCAGGTATTTTCACGGAGTGCATACTATGAGTGGGAAACATTACGAAGTGATATAACGGTCTGATTCTATAGATTTTTGTATGATTGTCTAAACAAATGCATCTTTAAGCTGTTTGTTTGTCTCAGTTTATTTGGTAGTTTGTTCCAGACATTCGGTCCAGCCACCGCGAAAGTACGGTCACCGAAATTGGGTTTGTGGACGCGATTTACTTCAACTAACCTATTTTTATTAGATGTTGATGCTGAGCGAAGAGATTGTTGTCTGTTATTTGCGGAAAATGGAATGCAGAAGTCGGTAATGTATTGAGGGGCCATGTTGTGAATAGCCTTGATTATTATGAGGCATAATTTGTATTTAATCCTCTCTGGACATTTAAGCCAATGAAGAATTTGAAGATGGTGTGAGATATGCGCAGACTTTGGTACGCCAGTAATGAGTCTTGCAGCGGCATTAAATACCGATTGTAGTTTGTTTATTTCCTGTTTCGGGAGATGTGCGTAGATACCATTACAGTAGTCTAAGCGAGAGAGATAACGTATGCGTTTATTAATAATTTTGTTGCTTCTCTTGGGATGCTTTTACGAATAGATTTTTTTTATTATTTTTTTTATTTAATATTAAAACTACATTTAAATCATAATACATTTGTCTATTACAATCTACTTAGATACATTTTATTTTATTGCTTTGCCTCTCCAAAAATGAGACTTGCTCATGTGCTTGGTGAGGGGCTTACACTTTATTAGTTTATTTTGGATTTGGCTTATTTGTTCCTTGGCTATGTGTCTTGTTATGTATTGTCAAATTGTATCGATCTAAAGTGCTGGTTTATTTTTTTCTTTAATTGTTGTAAGTCATCGATTTTCTTAATATCTGTAGGTAGGTTATTGAAGTTTTTTATGCCCAAGTATATGTAGTTTTGTTGACACAGTTTGGTATTATATTTTGGGATTTTAAAATTATTTTTGAATCTTAATGATGTGTTTTTTTCAAATTTAGCAGTTATGTTTTCTTTAATTAGTTGTATAATTGACGTTTTTTTGTAAACATTCTCTAATTTTGGAACTTGGAATTTAGAGAAAAGTAATTGTGTAGAGAAGGTTTTTCTTTTTTTTAATATTACTTTTATAATTGATCTTTGGATTACTTTCACTGTGTTTATGATGTTATTATACGCCCCTCCCCATCCAATGATTCCATATTGGAGTAGTGCATGGACAGAAGCGTAATAAACCATTTTTAAATTAACTATGGTTAGTGTGTTACGCAATCTTATGAACATATATATGCATTTCCTTATTCTTTTGACCAACTCGCTAATGTGGCTGTGCCATTTACGGTGTTGGTCTATTATTACACCAAGGTATTTTAGTTCTCTTTTAGATTCTAGGGTTGAGCATTTGTCATTGCAGTTAGTTTTTTTTGATTTGATTGATGAGTGTTGTTAATTTGTTTACTAAGAGACAAACTCGAATCCAAGTAGATTCCAAGTAGTTTGACATTGGTTTTGGGAATTATATCGACATTCAAGTGTTTACATCATTTATGCAGTGAATGATAGATTATTTTAGTATGTTTATATCATCTGGAGAACAATGGAAGTATAGTTGCCAGTCATCAGCTAACAGTGAGCTAGAAGTCCGTGTGCTGTAATGATATCAAATAAATCTTTTGTGTAAATGATAAAAAGTAAAGGACCTAGTACCGATCCTTGTGGAACACCTAACTTCACACAAACTGGTGCTGATTCGATGTTATCAATAACTACCTTTTGGAAACGGTTCGATAGATAGGATTGGAACCATTTAAGTGCTGTGCCGCGTAAACCATACGATACTTCCATTCTTCTCAGCAAGAAGTCATGGTCAATTGTATCAAAAGAGGCACTCATGTCTAGAAGAGACGAGTTCTAGTTGGCCTGTATTTATTGCATATTTGTATTGTAAGGTAAACATACATATTTGCATTATTTTAGTAAATTATCATAAAATCATGGCATATCGAATTTGCATGCGCTCACGCCGGCGTATCATTACCAACTAAATTCAACAACGCGGCGATTGAAGTCCGTCTTTGTCTAACACGTGTTACGCGACTCTACCGTGCTCTTTCGATATTGTTTTCTCTTTCACCGAAACCCGAGTAACCGCCATCTCTGTCCTACATGAAATGTGTAGTATTGTCGTGCTCTTTCTTGCTCGATTTAACTGCGATGTGCAATATTCTGCTCTCTTTTACACACTGGCCGACAATACGAGAGTAATGAATAAATATTTTTTAATTTAAAAATCCGTACATTCTAACAGTTTAATTTAGTCATTTTGGTGTGAAAATGTCTATTCGATGATTGAAAAAAATGTGACGTTTCAGTTTTCGTAATTAAGGTAGATATTTCATATTTTCTAAGTAGACCTACGTTACACCACCGACACACAGGAGTTAAAAATAGTGCTGCAAGAAGAATAGCAAAACATTCGGTCAAGCAAGGCGCAAATATCAAATTTTGATTATAAAAAATAAATTGAGTCAATAAAATCAAGAAATGAATGATGAAAACCTTTGACATTCAATGAAATAATGATATTTCAAAGTGGCTACAACGAACTGTCTAATGACTGCATTATTTAGTTTATACAAAATAAAGAAAAAAAAATGAATATAGCGTAAAAACTTTTTAAAAAATTGTACAGGTACACTAAATCACTACAAGAAGGTGAGTAATATCGCGCAATCGGTGTAATTAGTTTTTGTAAAGCAAACAACTACACAAACAAATTACACACAGGACCTGAGGATTGTGAATGTAAAAATTATTTAATAGTAATAAAATATTTAATATATTTTCTCATATTTGTTTTATTTTATAATCACTACGCGGTATTTTTGACAGGCTATTCTTGACAACCCTTTGTATCTCTTGTTTAAAAAAGTGAAATCTTCAATGTTGCGAGATGGAATGCCCGCAGCTAGATTGCTCATCGAAGAAATACGCTACAAAACAATAATAATCAAAAATGATGTACGGAAGTACGTAAGTATGTACCTACATATAAAAACAACCAACACTAGACATGAGTCTAAATAGTCGCCACTAGAGGATCTGCATAAATTCAATTATATTTATTACTATATATTTAGGAGAAATTCTTGGAATCTCTTCGATTTCAAGTATCTACGTATTTATTTCAAAATGTTTATCTCTTGTCTTGAGATTAAAAACGCTATTAAAACGTCAAATATCAGTTAATGAATGATACTACCACACCGTTAGACGTTGTCTATGAGTCTATAAAAGCTAAGCTACACCGTGCTGCTTCGGATATTGCTGTATTTACCAGCTAAATTGCTCGTTAGGACCCGAATATTCAAGACTCTAAAGATTACAGTTTTCATCTATCTGATGGTTATGTTTCTTCCAAATTCGTAGCCGACGAGCCGGTAAATTATTGGTTATCTGATTGTTATGTAATTGTCTGTTATTTAGTGAAATTCGAAATTTCACAAATTCGCCAAGGTTACTTTCTTAAATAACAGTTCATTTTTATTTTTAACGCTGCAACAAGCCACGAGACTCAATAGATGTAGCGAAATACATCACAAAACTTGAGAAAAAGTCACAACGCATAGATGTGTGATGACTTCTTCTTTTTCTTTCCTACTTTTGATCTAAACTTTTTACTCCCTACCAACTGTATCAATGCAAAATAAAATCCTAAGATTTTCAACTATCGGAAGAGATCAATAGGTCAAATTGACGAAAGAGGGGGCGTAGATATTTTGATGAAGAATGGAATTCTGGAGGGACACAAAACAGGGATAAAACTTGGCAAAGTTTGCCCTGGTCCCTTTGGAAAAAAATCGTTTAGTACCCTCGTATAAATCATGTATGAAACTCAACCGAGAATGTCGTAAATTCGGGGATTTTTAGTAATTCTCCAACAGCGACTTTTTGCCATAAGTGACTAGAACATTAAATTCTAAAAAAAGTTCTCCATGGTTACGAGAGCCCTGCGTAAATTCTCCAATACATAAGTCGTTTCATACGGTCTTGCAAAGATGCATAAAACAAAACCCTAAAATATAGTAAAGAAGAGAAATGTTTACCTATTTATGCATTTTTTCAGGTTCTAAACACTTATTACTTCTTAACACTTATCTTAGACATTTTAAATAGCCATTATCCTATATTATATACCAACAGAAATGCAATTATCGCCAATAGAAATTTGTTACGCGAATCAAGACTAGCGATCCATAATGCAGTTCTGGTGCCAACACTAATGCATGAAATCGGCAAAAAAGTGGAAATGGAAGCACTCAAGCGCATGAGATAACAATTTATATACGTTATCTTGAAAAATTAACTATTTAGGAACGAATTTAGATGTAACTGTTTGTAGGACAGTCAATGCAAGAAAGGATCTCTGAGATGACTGTGCAGGAGAAGCTGTGTGAAAGTGGACGAGGCAAAAATAATATGCTAGAAATGTAGAGTGTAACATTCTACTCTCTCTGCAGTCGACATATTCCAAGAAAGCGGATGTCAATTTAAGAAAGGAATTCAACTGTAGAAAATAAAACTCATTCGTATACGATTGTGTCTTATTCAACATTTTTATAAGTTATGTTTACATCTGTAATATTATTACTCGCTTCATTATGAATTCCTTAAAATGTATTTTTACGACACGAAAAAAGAAAAAAAATTAAAGAAAAAAACAGTAAACAAACACCTATATTTATCATTCTCGGAGTTGAACTTTAGCTCGCACATTAACGCGAGCAGCAAACAATGAGTAAGGAGCCAAAAATACTCTTCGCTTGAGCCCAAGATACTTTTTCCAGAAAGCGTCATCGCTCCCAGAGCGACGCCCGGAATTTCTTTGAACCTGACGAGGATCAGTCATTTGTCGGCCAATGTAGCGGTCGTACTTGTCTAAGGCATATATGAAAATATTTTTCTTACAATGCACATATGTATAAATGGGTCAATGAAAGATGTTTTCATTATAATGCAAAATATATACACACTGTCATATAGAATATCAAAAACATTTCATTTATACTAGTATTGTCTTATTAAAAAACGATAAGATAGTGAGTGATGTAAGCGCATAAATCAAAATATACGTTTCTGTTGAAATTTAAAATAAATTTAATTTTACTAAATATTATTATTAAGTTGTGCAGGTTAGGTGTTGTTTTAAATGTGACAGTTGTTTCGGCTTGTAAGGCCATTATCAAACAGTGGATATACCACGTATAATCTACTTATATATAAGGTTTAAGTTACCCCTTCCCGTGTCGATAATTAGATGTTTTCGGTGATGCCCTATATTATATGTATTAAGATTTTTTTTTCTAGGCACTAATCTTTAAAGATTTCTCGGTTTATAAAATTCTAAGTTTATTCACTTATCGTTAAAGATTAACCCTTAATTATCAAACTTCTAAGTTTTCTGTAAGTGATCAACTGAATTACTTTGAAAGTGTCTCTATTTAGTTTTAGTTGTTATTTTATTTACACTAATGAGATTATTACATTAATTATTATTTTAATTTGGGGTTTTTTAAACATATTAAGAAGTGAAGAGAAGATCATTTTTTATTGACTATTTGATAGAGTTATATTTGGATCATTTATGGGTTTATTGATTTCAAATTGTTGGAGTAAATTTATTCTACAACCTTTGGTTTCTATATGTAAAGGTGTTGGTGCGTTATTACCGAGCGGGACATGGTTTTCATTTAATAAACGTGTTACTGAATATATGTGGGGTGTTAAAACAAAGGCAGCAACATCCAAAAAAATTTTTTGAATGCAGGCACCGAGGGTAAATAATTTAAAATGTACGAAATTCTAGATTTTATGTAGCTATCCTTTCCGAAATCATATTTCCTATAAATTTATAGGCTTAGGTATCTTATAAAATCTTGAATTCAGTAGAATAGAAATTAGTAATCCTCGACGACAGTATTAAATTTTTTTTGGATATTGCTGCCTTATATACTTTATATAATTTTTCTCTCTTCTCTTTTAATATTGATACCTATACTTGTTTTCTCTGTTCTTTTATATGATTTTCTTTTTTTTCTTTTCATTTTTATGATAATTTAATTATGTACCTACCTATTCATATATGGAATGTGTGGGATTGCACGAACCTCCCCACATTCTGGAATAAAGTTATATTTATTTTATGTTTATTTATTACTCCCTTTATATTAATTGAATGTTTGGAACAAGTAGATGAGTTTGTGTACTTGGGAAGTATGTTCGATAGAAGAGGGAATGTTGAGAAAGATATAGAGAGGAGAGTGACTGCCGGGAATAGGGTGAACGGTGCTTTGAATGCAATAATTTCTAATAGAAATATGTCTACCGAGGCAAAACTGGCGGTACATAATGGAGTTCTGGTACCGACACTAATGTATGGAAGTGAAGCCTGGAGCTGGCAGAAGAGGAACGAAAGTAGATTGAATGCAGTGGAGATGAGGTCCCTTAGACGTATGTGTGGTAAATCCATGTATGATAGAGTAAAGAATGAAGATATTAGGAATGAATGTAAAGCTGATCGTAGCATAATACAGAGAATAAAAATAGGGTCGCTCAGGTGGTTTGGGCATGTTGAGCGAATGAATGAGGAAAGAATGGTAAGAAAGATATATGATGCAAGTGTTGACGGCGCCAGAAAAAGAGGGCGACCACGGAAGACGTGGCATGACCAGATTAACCAGATACTGGAAGATGGTCCTGTTAGAAGTCTGAACAACCGTCGAGCTTGCATGCGAAGATGTATGAATGTAGACGAAGCGAAAGTTGTATGTCAGGACAGAAGAGTATGGCGCTCTATCCTCTCTGCCTACCCCCTCGGGGAAACGGCGTGATGGTAAGTAAGTAAGTAAGTAAGTACATATGAAATTGACGTTTAGTATGGGAGGAATATAAAGCCGATTTTTTTTTATTATAATATATTTATTTAATCAAAGTATGTACCATTGCTATCTATGCACTTTTGCCATCTCATAGGTAGTTCATCGATCCCTTTACTAAAAAAACCATTCGGACGGGAATCAATAAAATCTTTGAAGGCGGTTTGGACTGCCCCATCGGAGTTGAATTTTTCCTTTGCAAGAAGTTATCCAAATTTCGAATAAAATGGTAATCTGTTGGAGCAAGGTCCGGAGAGTACGGTGGATGTCTTAGACATTCCAATTGAAGCTCCTCTAATTTGGTAGCCGTCTGTTGTGCGTGTGGTCTAGCGTTATCATGAAGCAGCAGTGGCCTAGAGCGATTAACCAGCCTCGGTTGTTTAGCAGCTAGCTTTTCCATCATGGTTTGCAGTTGCTGACAATAGACATCTGCCGTAATCGTCTGGCCAGATTTAAGAAAGCTGTAGTGAACGACACCAGCACTAGTCCACCAAACGCTCACAAGTAACTTTTTTGGAGTCAATTTTCGCTTGGGGCATGGTTTGGCTGGTTCGGCAGGGTTCAGCCATTGCGATGAGCGCTTCCGATTATCGTACAGGATCCACTTTTCATCACAGGTAATGATTCGATTTAAAATCCCTTCATTATTGTGCCGGTTGAGTAATGCAACGCAGCAGTCAACGCGCGTTTGTTGATTTGCTTCACTCAATTCGTGAGGTACCCACCTTTCAAGCTTTTTCACCTTACCAATTTGCTTCAAGTGGATTAAAACAGTTTTATCACTAACACCGCAGCCTGCAGCTAACTCGGATGTGGTTTGCGATGGATCCGCTTCCACAATAGCCTTCAATTCTTCATTATCAACTTTGGTCTCCGGCCGTCCACGGGGCTTGTTCTGCAGGTCGAAATTTCCAGAACGAAAACGTTGGAACCAAAAACGCACTGTGTTTTCTTTTGCGGCACCGTCGCCATACACATCATTAATCCTTCGAGCCGTTTCTGCAGCACTGGTGCCACGGTGGGACTCGTACTCGTAAATAACGCGATATTTCAAGTTTTTCATTTTGTAAACTGAGTGACGCAAAGAAAAAAACAATTGAGGAAAAAACAAATGAATTATAATTTTCAAAACACAAATACATGAGTAAATAGCTGTATAAATTTGGATTTGGAATTCATAACCAAAGAGAAGATATTTGAGATCAAATTTGCCAGTACGGCAAAACGTCAATTTCATATGTAAGGACCTAATATTAACTCGTGGCGTTTGCTTGTCTGACGAAAAAACTTTGGATCCATTTTAAACCCCTTTCCCGTAATCTAATCGAGCTGAAACTTTGCAAGCAGACTCGTGGCGACGATCAAGAAGATCTATCAAATTTTCGTTTAAAAAAATTAATACATTTTTGGATTTTTCAAATTTTGAATATTTTTTTTCATACAGTTTTATTAAGTTGTATGAAAATTTTTCAACGCGTCTGGTAGACGCGGAACCTGATTATAGTATAATTTTGGATTTTTGGAAATTTTTTATTACTCCCTTTCGTAGCGTCGCCCGACCGAAGCCCAACGCGTAGGTTGAGCGAAAAAAAAGTTTTAACTAGTAAATGAGAAAGGGAGTATAAGAAAAACTTGGTTTTTATGGGTTAATTTTTGTTTACATCCTAAGTATACCCAGCGTTTCTGAAGTAATATAATAAAGGGTAAAATACAATTACTAGAAGATGCAATAAAAATTTGCGGATGTGAACCAGACAAGGAACGGCAGCTTATAAATCTCTCATCAAAGAAACCTAGAAACTTCGCAAAATCGCGCACGAAATATTCACAAATACAAAGTGTACTAATAAACGGCCATTAATATAATCTATAACGGACCACATCATAAAGCATCGTAAATTCTGCCATCGAGGATTGCGAACGATGTTCGAAACGTCAGCACCAGGGCCATGTGGCGCAGGAGCGAAATGCAACAACAGACCATCCCGTCACTGAGCATAAACAGACTGGGCAAATGTTAACACGGTTATATGTAAACATGTTGTCTACGAGTTACGACCGTGCTGGTGGAAGATGAGCACAAAGAAGAGGTAATGTTGTAATAGAATGTGCATCATCCAGTCTCCTGGGACATATTACTTCAAAATATTTAATGAAGCTTGATTGGTTGATCTAATTTAAACCTCATTACTGTAATTAAAAATAAGTATAAGTGACTCAACACTCAGCACGAGCTGGCACTGACTGTTCATCCTCGCGCGCACCATTTCAGAAAATTACAAGCTGAACATATTGTAACGTGACGACACAAGTCGGTCACAGACACAATATGTCACTAATGGAACAATCATATCGAAATCTCTAGCACTATCTACCAAACTCTCGTGTTATTTACAAAATTCGGGAGACGTCTGGAACAGTCTAGAAGCGACGGGATTATTCTAACACTAGAAAGGAATAGAATAATCCAGGAGATTCAAAACCAGCGTGATTGGGTATAAATAGAGGGACCGCGGCGCGTCAATGTTATTTTGACGTTTCTACCGACGCGATATTAGCGGCAAACCGAGGCGAAAACAGTGCGTTGTAAGCCAAGCGATAGTTAAATGGAGTGCTACTATGATAAATTACGAAATAGTGTGAATTCAAAACTGTTGTGAAAATTAATTCATGTTAAGTGACTTTGTCAATTTATTAAAATACTTAATTACTAATTAATAAATCGTTACTTCATTTGCAGTGTTTTTATTTGTCTCCCGCAGCCACGCCACGTAACAATTTGTATTAAGAGGCAATTTTCAAAAGTGTAAACTCCAAATTATTTTTTACTGGCAATGCTAATCGTTATAAGTACGGTGGGCACGATTCAACAGTGAATTAGAACATTATGGAGGAATGTCGTTTGATTTTCTTACCAATAATAAAAAAAAATGTCAATTTATGTTAAAATCATTAAATATCGCATTTCCTTACTTTGTCAAATAAAATTGAGCAAAATTGAAGATGAATGAAGTAATTTTGAAATAATATGTCCAAAATGGGAGGTGGAGAGCGTTCCTAAACTCTGCAAAAATGCGCGCACTCTTTTTGAAACCTTGAAAACTCTATCTACCTTCTTATAAATTATTATTTTTAAACGAAACTGATTGTTTTGTTTCGTTTCGAACATCCAACTTTCGAAGACGAAAGTTGGCCAACAGATCTAAAGATTGTAATTATTATTTTTATAGAAAATTCTGTTCGGAATAAATGTGACGGAGTACACATGCCCTGGGTTGGTTTGGAAAAGATTCACATTAATATCTCAAATTCCATGGAAAACATTATAAATATTGGTGACAACGGATATTTAATTAATTATAATTGATTTCGAAGTAATTCTCAAATTCTAAAAGCTATATTCAGGTATTTAAAGCAGTGGTGTAACTAAATAGAATGAGTCGCAATGCAAAATGGAAAAATGGCACCGCTGTATAAATATGGTATCTTCTTCATCTTCTTTTTCTTCTTCTTCAGCCTTCTTCTCACCATTGATGAATACAGGTGTCTTTCATCTTGGTATAGTAATATATATCCGTCCATCCAAATACGATAAATGAGATATTTAATGAGTATAAGGGTAGTTTTATCCCTAAAACAGTAAGATAATATTTTTGGTCGTTTGTATCCTATAACAATAATAATAATAAAAAAAGTGTGTTTTTACACTCACAACCGAAAAAATCTTTACTTTGCTTTACGGCGATTTTAGTTTGGCCACTAACCTGATTTTTCGTATAAAAGAGGTCTAACGTACACACCGATATTTTAAACACATCTTGTGTAACCTAATAACACCTGTTACGTAAAATTTTTGTTAATTGCAAAAAAGGGGATGAAAATTTATTACTTTCTTTAGGTGTCATATTTTATAGTGTAACTAACTAACTAACCATCATGCCGTTTCCAGAGGGGTAGGCAGAAGGGATAGAACTCCACACTCTTCTATCCTGGTACATCACTTTTGCTTCGTCCACTTTCATGTACGCTCTTCATTTTTAGCCACTAATATTGTATCGTCTACGTATAGTAGGCAAGATATGGTGAAACCATACCTTTTCGCTCTTACTAATAATTCCTTCAGTTCTTTCATACAATTGTCCATGCATGGGTTAAAAAGCCATGGTAATACTACGCATCCCTGTTTGACACCTTTTGTAATGTCAAACCACTACATCCCTTATACAAGGAACAAATTGCCTGAAAGAGCTTATCCTTCACCCCATACTCAGACAATGCGGGTCTAAAAAGAGCTCCAATTACGCACAAATTTAGTGATAAGGAAATATTAGGTACATCAAATAATGTAAGTAACATTTATTAGGTATTTTTACTGGCACAATGCATTCGAAAACCCAAATCACTAGAAAAATAGAATTAAAAATACCGCAAACCAAAACCGCAAAATACTGTAAAAAAGTTTAATACTGAGCCGCTCAAAATGGCCCGCGGTGAATCAAATCAATTATTATTGCGAAATTATTTCGTCTGCCTTTTTAATCTTGCTTGTTTCCAGGAATTGGAAAGCTTAATCGGTCATCCTTAAAATCAGAACCACAAATCAATCCCAAATTTTATCAAATGGGCAGATCGTCCGAAGTGGTCGTTATTAAATTTATTTAAACCACGGACCTGGTAAACTTAGAGATATATTTCAGACCATTCTCTTCATCAGACATTTTTCTAACAAACAGTTTGTAACGTGGGCATTAAGTTAAGCCGTAAGTCGAGTCGCGAAATTCAACCACAGAACCGCTGAAACCTCACTTGGGAAAGCTAACAAACGATTAGAGACATTAAACAATATGGACCGACAGCCTTTTGTTGCTCGCCCGCCAAAAACTTGGTCCGCAGCCAGCTGCGATGCAATTAGGAAACAATACCCGCGTCTCAACTCGGCGCTCAGGGTGCAGAGTAGTGATGGGTCCGCTCTGTACTCTCTACTACAATGTAGTACTACACTACATTGAAGTGCACACTTCGCACATTTTGATGTGTAGTGCACACTACAAACTACAAACACCAAAGTTATTGAAAGTATATACTTCAAATAGTACACTTCATTTCAAAGCGAACACTACAAAGTACATACACTTCAAAGTTATCGAAAGTATGAGAAACACATTTTAGTGTATTTTTTACGTGAAATTTTTGGGAAGTTGATGTAGCTAAACGGAGAAATCTCTGGAAACTGTAACAACCCCCCCCCCCCCCCCCCCCCCCGCCGTTTTGAAAATTTTGGGAGCTAATGAAAATTTTTGGGAAGTTGATGGAGCTAACCGGATAATCTCTGGAAACTGTAACACCCGCCCCCCGCATGGTTTGAAAAATTTTGGGACCCATGAAGAAATTTTTGGGAAGTTGATGTAGCTAAACGAAGTAATCTCTGGAAACTGTGACAATCCCCCCGCCCCCATGGTTTGAAAATTTTTGGTAGCTATGAAGAATTTTTGGGAGTTGATGTAGCTAAAAAACGGAGAATCTTTGGGAACTGTAACAACCCCAACCAACCCCCCCCCCCATGGTTTGAAAATTTTTTTTTTTTTTAGCTCGCCAAATTTGTATTTGGGAAAAAAATACTTCATTTCATTACTTTACTTCATTATTATTACAATTACTTCATTTCATTACTTCACTTCATTAATACTACAATTACTTCATTACATTACTTCACTTCATTAATACTACAATTACTTCATTTCATTACTTCACTGCATTAATACTACAATTACTTCATTACTTCACTTCATTTACTTCACTTCATTTCGTAGTACTACAATTGCTTCACTTCAAGTAGTTTTTACTACAATTGTAGTGAACACTTTGTAGTCTTCAAACTGGTGAACGTGTGTGTGTTGTAGTCTTCATTTTGAAATGAAGTTTTTCCCTTCGCTAGTGCAGAGGCGTATGCAAAAAAGTTCGGACATTGCAAACAGTTCGGAGAATGCATTTCGTGATTCGGTCCGGGAGTTGGCGGGTCGTTAAAAAGTTTCCCCGACTAACAACTTTGTAGAGCCATTACAGTAAAAAGTGGCGTTTGTCGGAGGAACGCCTCCCCGTCGGAGGCCAAATTTGAACAACTTACGGTTTTCGGTGGCTTTTCGAGAGAAATAGCGGCGGATTCCCGACCTTCATAATTCCCGGTACGTTGTCGTGACATAAAACATCCAAAAAAGCAAACAACAAAACAGATATGTTTAAACGATGGTCACCAAAAGCAATACAATTATTATAAAAACTGTAACTATTTTTAAAATGTTGTCACATTGTAAATATTAAATGAAACATACTCCATGCAAGTAGTATTAATCCGTGGTAGATGCTGGAAATATTGATTGTAGAATTAATCCATGGTGGATACTGCTATGTCTTGACGGATGTCTAGCCGTTACCTTGATGGCGCATGCGTTGTTGCGTCTCCTGGGTTATAAATTCTGACAGGAGCACCTCGGCCGACATTTTTATTTAAACCATTCAAGATGTAACGATTGAAAAGTCCGGGTAGACTGCTGCGATGTGCTATCCGGTAGATGTTTATATTATTCACGTGTGACATTTATCGATTCCAACACTGTACGTCAATTTTTACTATATAACCTTGTCTGTTCTAGGAATTTATTTTGGGGTTACGCTTTTATCTGGATATTCTGTGAAGTAGCGTAAGAACATGCAAAGAGCATGCAATTGAATGCTACCTACGGAGGGCGTATGAGAATGTCGACGTGGATGGATCCACCACCATAAATAAGCCACAGATGCTTGTGCACGAAAGGCCGGCAGAAGCAAGCACGCTTGGAAATTGGCATTACCTGGGGAGGCGATCTCACAACTGAATCAACAGGATTAGCTCAATATCCACGTTAGGGGACAATTCCCGATGCTACGGTATGATAGAATTATATAATTCACCACTTTGTCTGAATCAATTTGATGTTCACGCCTGGATCATTCAAGACCATGTCATCCTTCCCGATTTGAATAACCGCAGAGCAGATCTCAATCGATGACTTGTACAAGTTGGTCGTGCTTTAAGTTTAGATAAGACACTTGTCTACGTTCTCATTCGTGCTTCAAGAATGATATTTTGCTGTCATTTTATATTGTATTTATGCTAAAATTTTCACACTGACGTGTGTAATTGTGACACCTTCCATCTATTAATCTCAAATAATAATCTAAATGTTCTCATACCCTTATGGAAGATAAATCACGTCAGATGCGCAAATTATATTGATCTTTCCAACTTTTATTATTGTCGATTCTACCTGTATAACCCCATAATGGGAAGAATGATTCTAACCTAATTTTCTACGTTGATGTAATTGACAAATCTAACAAATTATTTTCATATTCAGTAAATTCTTTTATTTAGAATAGCCAATACAGAAGATTACTGGATTACTATTTCTCAAATCTACTTGATTAACTGAGTTTGTTTAACTTTTAACTTATATTTTTTAAATGATTTATTATATTCTTTCTCTCACTGTTGCTAATTGTAATTCTTTGAAATAGGTTAAACACAGCTTCTGTGATATTGTTCATAATTCTTTTCTGTAATACACGAAATTGTGAATTGAAACTTCTTTTATGTAATTGACCTTTCCCACTTGCAGAGAGTAGTAAAAATTAAAGCTAGAAGGTATGGAAAAATACATTATGGAAGTAAAAGATCTGCCTGAGGTTCGTGCGAACCATCTGAGCAACCCGGTGAATAGGCGTCCCTTCCGAGAGAAGAGCTACCTAACAATATAAAAGATGAAGTTAAACATATTTTGTAATGGTTTAATGGTGTAAAATAGTTAATAATTCCATAAAACAGAAAAATAGACAAATATATTTCTACTGCCAGAAATTTCAAAAATAGATCTTCATTTTTCATAGTTTGGTCGTGTTCAACGAATGATACATAATGAGGTCTAGATAACGCCAGAAATGGAGGACGGCCATGGAACTAGCATGTCATGTTAGAAGCTCTAACATGTATGCATGAGAAATATGAATGTGAATGGGATGTTGGGTGACAGTTAAGACGGCGAAATGGCAATTCGAGACGAAGTTCTTCCGCCGATGTGCGTCTGGTTGATAGTTTGTGCTGTGTACTGAATTACCACTCCACTTCGGTGATATTACAATATGAATCTTTATTTACTTTTCAGCTAGCTTTCTGAAACTTTGTTTTGCTTCCAATTTTCCAACAAGTTGCCTGTTTTTACGTGTCAACCATC
Organism: Agrypnia vestita; assembly: GCA_016648135.1. NCBI lineage: Eukaryota > Metazoa > Arthropoda > Insecta > Trichoptera > Phryganeidae > Agrypnia > Agrypnia vestita. The sequence continues at coordinate 102,700 of JADDOH010000592.1, read as the reverse complement.
ACCACGACCAAAAGGCTAGCTGATATTATCCAAAACAGCAAACCACTTTAAAACGTTATATTAGTTCACGCTTCACGTTCAGAATCTTCTGGGTAGAGTTTTCTGTCGTGTGTGTACGACCTTTATGGCCAACTGCAGGGTCCATCATCAGGTCTAATGGGTTACTATAATTATTTATATTGTATTAAAACATTACCTCGCAATATCGTGTCGAAAACAGGGTGTACCTGTGTTATTGTTATGTTATATATTGGCAGGAGTTCTATGTGACTTCTACTCCCGGACCACTATCTTTAAGGAATCTGCGACTTGATTGGTTTTGAACCGCCGGTACCACGAGGTTTTTAAATTGAACCAATGCTTAGCCACAACATTAATACTCGCATCAACGGACATGACGGATCTGCACGGGATCCAAAATGTCCCATAACACAGCAGAATATCCCAGAAAACTCAAACCATTTCATAATAAATGTTCCTAAATGAAATGAGCAAATGGCCGTGGATCACCGCGACTGCTCCACGGATATTGCGCGCCCACTCGCAAATTTATTTATGCATCCACTTAAAATTTCACACATGGACCAAATTTAGTCATTACGCCTGACGTCTCATACTTCGCCGCCATAACTTGTGTTCTTTATGTGTCACCGCGATTCCCACGCCTGGGCGGGTTTTAAATTCAAATTGAATGTGCCTAACTTTTGACAAGTAGGTACAATTGAAATGTATGTACTGGATTTCTGCTCACTTCAACCAGCCAGTTAGTCATAATTTAGTTATAATATAATCCCGTCGGGACCGAAAAAAATGAAGTTTTCATTTGATTTATTACTTATTGTAATTTTGTATGCAGTGAAAATAAATGTTTTTCGTGAAGGTTCTGCTATTTATAGATAAGTATTAGAAAACGTTCTTTAGGTGAAATTATTTAAAAAATTGCGCTATGTAAAGTATTCTATTATTATATGTAATAACAGTGAATGAAATCTGTATTTTTAATTACCGTTTTACGACGATTAAGTCACAGTATACGAAATTAATATACAATTTACTCATACAACTTTCGAATATACTTATTTTCTTTATTTAAGTATTTTGTATACTTTTTCATTATTTATATTTCTATATATAAACTAGTTCATTATTACAGTAAGCAACCCATCCTTCACATTAATATTTAATTCATATTATAGATAATAGAATACAGTGAATTAGATTAAATCCTTTAATAAACTAAATACGTATTTAGCTTAAAGTATTTTGAAACAAAAATCATGATATTTTCAAATAGTCAATCCAGTGATTGAGAGTTAAGTGATATGTGAATTACATGTGTATATGAATAGTTGACTCATAGTTCCAAGTATTTGAGCTAATCACTACGTATTAACATTGACATTATAATAAAATTCTTTCTGTTGTAATATCGGTCTGTTTTTAATGATTTTAATTTAATTTGTTCAATCTTTTTCCTTTGAAGAGAATATTGAAATGAAATCAATTCGTTTTAATCAAAATCATATTTGCAAATAAACAAAATTGAAAAAATATTAGCATTACAGATAAAATTTATGTAGCTGAGTGCTGAACAGTGACGAACTCTTCTCGCCGCTCTCGTCACTGGAAACTGATCAGATGGGCTGAAGGATGCACTACACTGGAAAGAATTGCGAATGAGCACACGAGGGAAAGTGTTAGGATTGCATCCATCGCAAGGAAGATGGGGGAGTCCAGGTGGCCAGGTGAGATTAACGTCAACCCCCTTAAGAGCAAGGTACTGGCAGAAAACAACGAGAAAGACAGGTAACCTGATTAAAAAATTGAGATGGAGATAAAAGGCGCCCTTGCAAGTCGGGAAACTATCAAGGACGGAACGTCCTAACCCTTCTGTACGGGGAGGACCAACTACAAGGAAATGAGAAATGGAAAACATGTAAAGCTGCAATATATGGTCACCATAAATCTCCTCCTAATTGCCTGTGGTCTGCCTCTAACCTTCCGCGTCTTCTCGTGTCAATCCCACGTTACATATTTCCGCCGAGTACAACCTGTTGTGTACAATCGTTGCGAGACGACTGGAAAGCCGGGTTCATTCTGCTATATTGGGTGTCTCGTAGGTAGTAGCTAAAACTTTGCAGGTGGATTACTGCCTTGATAATGAGTCGAAAATTTTCTAATAAAATGTAAACATTGCAAAAATTGAAAATATAATTTTTTACAAGGTTTTTATCATTTAATTAGTTGTATTGAAGTGAATGAATTTCTCATAATCGATGGAAGTTACTTTAATGACAGTTCAACATTTTTCTAAAAAATAAGTCAGAAATATTGAAAAAAAAATGCAAACTTCGATATTGCATATCTCCGTAACATTGATTTTAGGCCTTGTACATTTTCTACTCATTATCAAGGTAGTAATCCACCTGCAAAGTATTTGCTACTACCTTTGAACACCCTGTAGGTATATGAAAGGCGTACTCGGTTTACGCTTTCCGAAAAACGTGACCAAGGCACACGAATCTCCTCTTGTCGATTACTGAGGTGATCAAGAGCTGCAGCATCCGTAGTAAATATAGCTAGCGGATATTTGAAAAACATTAGATAATTTATTTCAATATTTGAAAAAAAACGAATAAATGGTCCTTATGTGAACACGACCAAATAAAACTAACTGCGAAAACGGTCATGGTCGGGAGTCGAGGAACATCAGAAAGAAAATTAATAGATGTCTCAAAAGAATCGTTTAATTTGTTGTAATAAAATAATCCTTAATATTGAAACTGCGTATGACAAACTGTTCCGTGGAAAATGGAGACAGCAAGGCGCGAAATGCAATCTGTCAGATTCCCACGGTGGTGGAGGGGGCCGGGGGACACGCTCACACTCGCGCCTCGCGCCTCGCGCACGCTCGTGCGGTTGTGTGTGCCCATCCCGCCCGGCGCGGCGCCCGATCGAGGCACTTCTTTCAGAAGGCCAAAAACATTTCAAAAATATATTCTTCGCAACACTGTGATTTACCTTACCTTACCTGGCAGAAGAGAAGTAGACGCGCTGGTTGGAATTACCTATCGCGTTGCGTACAAGTTTTACGCGCCGCCATTATACCTCGCAGCAGCATTAATACTCGCGTAATTGGACATTTTATTCTTTCTGAACTATTTCATAACTGCACTATCAACCGAAGTGAATAATCGCTGCAGACAACCCAAAATTACTTATTTTACTCAGAGACTAGAAAATCATCCCTGTTATCTGAAAATCATCATCCAAGGGCTGCTTCGTTATTTTCCACGTATTAATCAGCGAGAGGACTAATAAAACTTTATAAATATGGCAGTTGTCATAGTAGTTCTCGATTGTTTATATATGTTTTGTTTTCTATCATTTTTGTACTGTGACCGAAGTACAAACTGTAAGAAGTTTTTAAATTTACGCTGAATTAAATTTGTAATACAAACACGCCGAGTTATTTTGTTATTACTACAGTTTCGAGAGTAACGGCTCCCCTCATCATCGGGTGTAATTAATAACTATGGTATACTATAAACGCAGAGTGTTGTCAACCTATTCGGGTATTAGGGCTCTGTACCTAAAATTTTAAACAGATCGCTAGGTAAAAAAAACCATGATCGCGACTACTCTTGAAAGCAAGAAAGGGAATCCGAGATATATCAATAACTTTTTCCAAAATTCTTGTTTTTACTCATAGACTAGACTTGGCAACAGCGAATTGTTTAAGTTTCATGATGTCTTGACAACTTTTCGGAGAAACGTGTTGTCGACTTTTAGATGTTGATGGTTGTGTGGAAAATCTGTTTTATTTTTTATTTGAAAATTGGAAAATTGAAATTGAAATAACTTGCTGAATAATGATGTATTCAATAATTTTATATTATTTGAATTTCTTTTTGATATGTACTAAATTGTATTTTAATTTTAATATTATTTATATTATATTTCGTATTTGATATGTATTATATATTGCGTCGATTTTTATTACATTTAATATATAATAATATGTTTTGTATTCTAATGTCAAAATTTTTAGATATTAACATCGATATGTGCTGAATAGATGCGTCGTTTCCGACCTGTACCATCAAATGACGGAGAGAAAATGCTGGAAAATACCAACACATATAATACACAAACACAATTTACGGCTATGTACAGTACCGTGTCGTAGTCATGCATTCCCGGGAGGCGGCGCACGGCAAGAAGACCAGAAGAGCTCCTGAGAAGAAAGAAGAAGGCACGGGCTACCAGCTCCTCTGCCCAACCCAGCGCTGAAAGGAAGACTACTCGACGTACCTATCATACGATTTAAGCTGACGTCATCGAATTACCATACGAAGCAACTACTTCAGACGACTACGAGAATTTAAACATTTCAAACTGGCGGAAATACGAACTTCAGTATCTACCACTTACTGACATCTTATTGAGCTGAGGCCGCAGAACTTCATCTTCTCGAGCAGATTTCGAGATTTATCGACGGAGACTATCAAACATTCCAACTGGCGGAAATACGAACTTCAGTATCTACCACTTACTGATATCTGATGGGGCTGACACCGCAGAACTTCAACTTCTTCAACCGACTTCGAGATTTATCGACGGAGACCATCGGACATTTCCAACTTTCGGAAATACGAACTTCAGTATCTTCCACCTACGGATATCTGATTGAGCTGACGCCGCAGAACTTCAACTTCTCCAATCGACTTCGAGATTTATCGACGGAGACCTTCAGTAGACCAACAGTGGACCAACAGTAGAGAGCCACTCAACCCTCTCTAATCAAAATCATAACCTTACTTAATTTCACCACGAATTTTCTGTATATAATTCTTGGTGTTAATAAACGAGCCTGGATTTCAGCAGTACCGTGTGTTTCACTGGTCCCATTGATTTTATACATATCAACATATGTATTATTTTTTGATTAGATACCGTATTTTGTAATTAGTGTAAATAAATAAATTTGTGTAATGATATTCAAAACAAATGTGCAATATTGTGAATGCTTTTTGTTTACTTCTCGGCGAACTTAGATGCGGGCGTAAAATTAGATCGAGTTGGAACTCAGTAAAACCAGCGCAAAAACAGATCGCGGAGTAGAGAGTCATTCTGCAAGACCAGAGCAAACAGGAATAGTATTTGGGTTCGGTCTGGAGCGGAGTGCGGGGGAGGGTGCAGCTTCCCCCAGCCTCCCGCTGCGGGATTATCTCGCACACGGGATCACCCGACTGTCGAGTTAATGGGCTCTCAGCGAAGGTCGTCCATTACTCACGATTAGTAGGTGGAATAAAAAGTGTCAGAATACCAGCAAAATGATGATCTAGTGATCTGGTTGACAAATGTGCACTCGTAAATTGTGGTAGAAAAATGGCCAGATGCGATAAAAAATGAAGTGGATGGCTCAGAATACTTTTCGTTACACTTTTTTATGACGGTGTACATTTTTATAACAAAAAATAAGTTAAATGAATAAATTAGAAAAGTATACATAAAAAATCGATCTTTCGAAAAAATAAGTGGTTAACACTGAAATACGAACACGGACATTTCCTTTCCGGGACACGGCATTATAAATTTCTTCACACTAACCCACTATGATTACGAAAGATCTTTTATATTATTTTTCCCGTTTCTAATGGTTTCTATATTGCTGGAACGAAATTAGAGAAGATACGTGGGGTACAAAAGCAAAGGCAGCAATATCCACAAAAAAATAAATAATGCATGTCATCGAGGATTAGTAATTTATAATGTACCAAATTAGAGAATTTATAGGATACATAGCCAATAAATTTATAGGAAACATGATTTTGAAAAGGATGGATACATTAAATCTAGAATTTAGTACATTTTAAATAAGTATCCTCGGTGACTACATTCCAAAGGTTTTTTTCATTTTTTTGCCGCACAGCCGATAGAATTAAAAACTGGTATTTGAAGTGATTTTGCATGTTGAACGTAAGAACGAGGAAACAACGGTGAAGTATGAGGCGAACGTTGAGTGAAGAATGTGGCGTTCTATTTTTTTTAGTTAATTAGTTCGCAATTTACTCGTCTACAAACCAACAGGTTGGGTGTTTTCATCCCAAGAGGCAAATAAGGTTAATACAGGGTCTCTCGTAGCTAGTACAAGTAGTCAAGCAAATTAACTTTTAATATTTCATATAATTTACTGTGATGATAGTCCGACATTTTAAAGAAAATAAGGGAAAACTTATAATGAAAAAACAATTAGTTACATACCTGGAAGATAAAAATATACTTGTCAATCAACAATCAGGATTTAGAGATAAACACTCCTGCGAAACAGCCATTAATTATGAAATAAATGAATGGAAGATGCATACAAGAAAAATATAATTTTAGCTCTCTTCTTAGACTTAAAACGTTCGTTTGAAACGAAAGACAGATAAAAACTGAAAGATATTGGAATTAATGACACTGAAAAGAGACGGTTTAACTCGTCGAAAACAAATTTAAAAATTTGACGATACACTTTCCAGTGCACACTAATTGAAAAAGTGTCCCACAAGGGTCGTCAGTGTTGGGTCCAATTTATCATTTATATGAATGACATAACAAAATGTCTTGAGAATTGCGAGCTATAACTATTTGCGGACGATACATAAATTTACATAGCTAGAAATAATACTGATGAATGTATATATCTATAAAATTCAAAATGAAATAGAACTCATAGCTACATGGTTAAATAGTAATAAATTAAAATTAAACGTCTCCAAAAGCAAATACATGATTATTAGTAAAGAATAAAGTAAAAATTATTCATTGCGAATAAATAATGATGACATTGAAGAGGTGAATGAAATAAAATATTTAGGAGTAACGATTGATAACAAACTGAAATTCGACAGACATATTTTAATGATTACAAAGAAAATGGCCAAAAGTAGGTGTTTTAGGCAGAAAAAGAAAGAAACTCAACCTAAAAACGTCACAATTAGTGTATAATTCCATTGTGACTCCGCATTTTAATTACTGTTCAACAATATTATTTTTGGGAAATGAATCTGAAAAAGGAAAATTAAAAAAATTTAAAACAGAGCCATGAGAACAATGAAGGTAGCGACAATTAGGCAACAAATAATGCAAAATGTCCTAGTCTTAAAATGTAAAATAAAAAACCGATTAGTTCCATTATATGTATAAAAATACGAAAAACACACTTATACTACGAGAAGTAGGGGGGATTTTAGGCTTCTACAAAGAAAACTGGCAGGAACACAAAATAGTTTGTACTATAAAGGTTTTAAATTTTTCAATAAACTGCCAGCAAATGTGAAAGAAGTAAATAGACTCACTTCTTTTCGTAGGTTAAATGAAAAATATGTGAAAAGTATGTATAAACTATGATCATGTTATGTTGTTTCATGTTTTTAAAAAGTCTTCTTTACTTTGTGCCAGATGTGAAAATGTGTTTCTATTTATGATTATTTATGTTGATATACATTTTGGGAATCTTTACGTTTAAGTGCTACGTTAATTTATGTTTAATTACTAGATGTAAAAATGTGTACCTTTTTTGGAACTAAATAAAAATATACAAACAAACAGATATATTTTAAAAAATGCAAACTTTGAGGTCGTTTATCTCATATTTCACCCAAAGTATAAAGAAAATTTTCTAATCAAAATTGAACGAAGAAGAAATTTCCCCCGAAATTTTTGCTACTAACTAGAAGTTATCATAATATAGCTCAAACTTTTGGCTTAGTTTAATAATAATATTTATTGCAACATTTAATATCTATCTAATATTTGAAGAACGGTGATCGGATCCTTGAATTACTTTCATTTACCAAGGATTACTAAGTGTAATAAAATTCAATCATGGAGGACACCTCTCGCGGTGATCAGTTGAATGGCTCCAATATATTTACTCTGAACAAATATGAACTGCGATATTGACAACCCAGACAACACAACGGTAAAACAGTACCGACAGCGACTTGATTCGCGGGTTCGATAAACGTCACTTCACAAATAAAATAATTATAAAATTAACATGTAGATGTTGCTAACATTTTTTTACTTGGATTAGTTACTATCTTACAATGAATTTATTTGGTTCAGCGACTTCGCAAAGTTAAGCTGCAAACATGAAAATTATTCAAATTTTGCGCATAAATATTAAATTATATAAATATTGGATATATAATGAATAGCATTTTGATATTAACCACGACATGTTGCACTGTATTATGCAATGTGCCATGGATTAGAGAAAATAATGCCGACCTGGCACCAAATGAGAAGTACTCATATGGGAGCTTTTGCGAATAAAACCGTCCTGGGTAATCAGTGGGTCACCACTTACTGCACAATGCGTGCATAAACATATAGGCTACTTTAATAAATACTACTACGAGTATATTTTGTACAAGCAGCCAAGATAAAGTCCAAATAAATTGTCGAAGGTGTTGACTATTGACAATCTAATATGCACAAGTGCAATTACTTTGCATGATTCCTGTACAATACGTGTACAGTAATCACATAAAGATAAATAATAGGAAAATTATTTATTTATTTATAATGAAAAGATTGAAACTCTTCTTCTTCTTCTTCAGTTTCTTTCCGGCCAGTGTTAAATAAATCGAAAGAAAAGCCTATCTAAAAAATCTCTATCTCTGTCAACTAAATTATTTTTATACCGACGCGACGGTTCAGCCAGCTGTAGAACATCCGCATCTAGTACGGAACCCCCACTCTATCCAGTTCATGTTTTCCCCAAAGGGTCGAGTTGCCAAGTCCTGGGTATTTATGATACATATTTATGTTAAATTATTTGAATTTGGTCTGGATGCATTAAAATATTATTCGCAAACGGTAGATGCATATAAGTAAATAAGATAAAATGGTATTGAAGAAAAGATACAACTGTGGAAGTTTTATGTAGAACACGGGGAACAAAATAAATAAGGGAACGCGTTCCAATATATTTTTTGCACCACATTTAATTTTAAGAGATAGGGTAAGAAAAAATAAGGTGCATACAAAGTATACCTACAACTAATTTGATTTTTCAGGGGGATTTAAAAATATAATATGTACCTAGCACGAGTTGAGGGCAATAAAAACTTATATTTTTAATATACCCTATTGAAGGAAAACGATTTTTCCAAAATGTATTAGTTATAATGTTTAGACTTGTTTGATTACATACATTATTTATTTATATATTTAACTACAGCGCTTCATTTCGTTAATTTAAATTTGTCTTAAATATTAAAACTAAACTTAGGATCGTATTTATGGAATATCGACAATTTTAATGGTGAAAATGTCACGATCTTTTTATAAGGGAAAAGGAAAAAGGAAAGCAAAACGAATCTAACATATCAAAAAGGAGCACCAAATCTGACTTAAATAGTAAAAATATAGAGGAACTGTTCCAAGTTCCTTCTGCCTTTGTTGAAAGTTTTGACACATTATAGACCAGATTTTCGTATTTTAGGGAATCCCGAGGGACGGACTAAGAATTTCCATATAAATTGAACGGCCTAATGATAGTGCCGATCCGAGTCCAAATTTGAATTCCGCTCGGCGGCGGCGGGCGGCCGGACCGGCGGAGGCTTTCACGCTAATGGCCCACATCCGCGTTGTTCAAAACAATGGCGTTCAAAATTGTTGTGTAACAAAATTTTACCTCCCAACATTTATTTATTTTAATTCCCACTCACTTCGTTAAAGCGTATCAACTTTTTTTATGCTTTTAAAGAAAGTCGTGCGGCAATTGTAAAAGAAAAATTATTATTTAACGAGGAATAGATTCAGATTTAGTTATAATTTAAACTGGTGTTTACGGTGAGGACAGAGCGGTGCCTTTGTTTTGCGCGGCCTTAAAAACTTACGACGGATGCAAAATTTAATTTACAGGCAGGAAGAGGGTGAGATATTCGACAGGGTGGGGTGATTACATTTTCCTCAGTGACCTAAAGAGTAACTGTACAAAATTTTATTATATACACATATATAGAACACACTTTCTAAATGTCAAAATTTATTATTGTACATTACACTTAATTAATTAAAAGATTTAAATATATATATATATATATATATATGTTAGTTCTAACTACTTTGGGGGTAACACGCGTCAAATTCTGGTCGTCAGGACCAGTCGTCTGGCGACGTTTCGAACAGATCTCACTGTTCATCTTCAGGGTGCCTTGTCGATGAGCTGCTTCTCCAAAAAGCGTACAACCGTTTGGGTCCGGAGCTCACCGTCAAGTGAAAGTTTGAAAAATTCTGCGTCAGGTGTTTGTGGAGGAGTGGGTTTCTCCAGCGACGCCGTTAATGTGTTTTGCTCGGCTTCTAGTAATCCGTTATTGCTTACCCGTTGAAAGCCTTCGATTGAACAACAGGAGAGAGAGAGAGAGAGAGAAGATATATTATATTTATCTATATATTTATATTTCATTTTGTTTGGTCTCTGGCTGAGACCGGATTCTCCAAAATTTGCGTTTAATATGAGTAACAATCCAGGGATTAATGAAAGACGTTTCTTTTTCCATACTGTTTTATATTGCTACTGCCGTACGTCAACTTTCTTACTTCAAGTTGTCGCCTTCGTGCCAATCAATAATAATTAATATGAATAAACAATAAATATATTAGGGCTCCACATGCAGAAGTCGCCCTAAAAAATTTATCGTAGTGAAACATAAAATTTAATTAAAAATAAATAAATACACCGACTTCTTCTGTACAAGCCTTACCTAGTGCAATAAGCTTCGATAAAAAAATATTGCGCTTAAACAAAAATATTTATTTTATTTTGTTCCGATATAAAATTTGGTGTGGGTGCACTTATAATTAAGCATGTCTTTTTAAAATTATTTCGCGCCTTGGAGACTAAATTGATTGATTGAGGGATATAAAGAAAAAAGTAGACAGTTTTTATTGATAAAACAAAATTAAATTAAATTTGTTCACATGAATGCTCTAGTAAGCGCACATTACGCTGGATAGACTATTACGGGTGGAAAAGAATACAAAATATTTATAGTATATTGTATATATCGAGGGTAGAAAGCCGGTAGGGCGTTAGCGATTATTTAGAACTTCAGTACAGCAAAAGAAGGTTCTGTCAATCTGATTTAGTCAATGTTTATTTTATTATTAAAAGATTACCATTTTTGTTTTGGATTAACATATAGAAACCGTTTAATAATAAAAACCTTGACAAAATTAAATATACCGAACTTTCTTTTGCTCTCCTGTAAGTCCGAAATATAACTAACGCCCTCGATATGTAGAAAATAGAGACTAATGTGATTAATTAATTACTTGTGTAATGGCATCCGAGCAAAACGAGCTCGTATTATCGTCAAACCAGGATGTCTGACAAAGAACGATATATAGTCTATCGTAAATAATACATATTTATAATATACTTTATTTCATTTTCAAATTGTATTCAACTTTACGTTGCAATAAATTCTTAAAAACCTTCGAAACCACACTAGGTGACGAATTTGGATATATCTTTGATAGAAGTAGTATATTTTTATTTAATTAATGAAAACGTATTTTGCTGTGAAGATATAAATTTATAACATAGTCTATGATATATAAAACAAATTATATGCATCAAATATTGTAGAAATTATTCATATACAGGGTTATTCGGAAAATATTAATAACCTCGCAGGACTATATTCCGGCCTTGATTATGAGTCGAAAATATTCAATCTATCATGATCTAATATCGATAGTTATGGAGATATGCGACATCAGAGTTAGCATTTTTTTTAATGTTGGACTATCATTACACTAACTTATATAGATTACAAAAAATTCATTCGTTTCAATACAAGTTAAATAAAATGATAAAAAAACGCCCTGAAAATTTTCCAATTGGTATTCGAAGGTTTTTATTATACCTGTATTAAGGGGTTACGTGTAGTCAGGATTTTTAAAAAATTGAATTTTTTTTTGGTATTTTCTTAAAGCAAAATGTTTTAAAAATATTGTGTGAAAATATCAACTCGATCGGGTAATTAGTTTTAAAGATATCCAACGATAACTGTAGGGCCCTCCGCTGCCGCCCATACTGATACGCGGACGGTACTAGAGCCGGCCGGGCTGACAAACGGCGCGACTGCTACAGAACGCGGTTTTTACCTGTTTAATTCTAAGAATAATGTACGAAATTTCTTTTATACTTCTTCGTTTAGACATAAGACCCATTTTAGGCTAACTGAGATTTGATTTAGTGTTAGTATTTCAGTGACAGTGAAATCCAGCAGTCGATAGGTATTGTGCGTGTATTATAATCATTTTCAAAAATTTATAATGAGACGTCATGAAGGTATGAAAGGAATATTAATGATTGCCAATACATAGGATTATATTATGAACCTAATGCATACCGGTATGCTGAAAAACTCGATATAGAGCGCATAAAGATTGCTGACCAACGTGCAAATCAGGTCACTCGAGAAGGCAAAATGAGACGTAGATAAAAAAAAAACGACATCTTGGAGGCTTACACATCGGCAGAAGATGTATTATATGTACCAGAAATAGATGACTCTACGCAAGTAATTTTTTAAATTGTATTTGTATTAATTATTTATGCATAAAACTTTAAACGCGTTTTTCTCAAAATAACGTTTTCAAAAACGGTGTCCACGATATTTTAAAAACTACTCGACAGATTTAAACGAAATTTAAATATCATATTTTAGGCATTAAAAACTTGTGCTTAATCGAAGGATTTTTTTTTTGACTTGAACTTTTTTTTATAAAAATAATAAATGAGTGATTTTTTCCCTCAAAATTCATAATTCAGCTTTCAAAGATCGCCATTTTGCTAAATTTGAAAAAAAATAAAAAAGCTTCGATTAAGCACAAGATTAACTATTGAACTACTAATTTCTTTTTGTTTCATTAAATTTAGATAAACCACTAAGAAGCACTGATGGACACCGCGAGATACTACTTGCAAAACAGGGGTCAAGAAACGAGATTCTATCGTGGTCCAGTATTAATAATTTTATTTGAAATTTTCGGTATAGTTACTTAAAATATAGTGTAAAACGTTGGTATTATGTATTGAATCAAAACATTAAACAACCGTTCAAAAAATTTTTTTGAAAATGTCTATTTTTTTGCGCCTCTGACTACACGTAATCCCTTAAAGGGAATGAATTTTTCATATTCGATATATGTTACTGTGATGATAGTCCAACGTTTTACAGAAAATAAGTCAGAAATATTGAAAAAATGCAAATATTGATGTTGCATATCTCCATATCATAATAGCTTCAACATTTTTGGCTCATAATCAAGGCAGGAATAGTCCTGCGAGGTTATTAATGTTTTCCAAATAACCCTATATATGGAGTATCTCGTAGCTAGTAGCAAAACTTTCTGGGAGCCTTTTTCATACAATTTTGAATAGAAAATTAATATCGATTACACTGCAAATGTCGACCATTAAATACATCAAAGTTTACATTTTTTTCAGTATTTCTGGCTTATCTTTTGTAAAACGTTAGATTATCATAAAAGTAATTTATGTCAAAAATTAAAATTGCATTCGCTTTGATAGATACAAGTGAAATAAAATTATTGAAATCGCGCAAAAAATATGGTTCTAATTTCTGCGCAGATTCAATCATTTTATTTGAATTTTATTTAAGCGAATTATTTTTTAATATTCGATAATAGTTACTTTCATGATACTCCAACGTTTTACCGAAGATATATTGAAAAAAAATGCAAACTTTGACGTCGGTTATCGTCTTAATTGTTGACATTTCGCCTAAGTGTAAAAAATGTTTTCTATTCAAAATTGAAAGAAGAAGACTTTTGCTAGTAGCTACGAGGCACTCTGCATATTAGGACATATTAAATATAATAGAACTATGTAATAAAATTGCAACTTCACAAAACTTCTAAAAAACTTTGCCACAACATTAATTTGCTGGTTAGGCGAAATAAAGTTTCTCCCGTCGCGTCGCGGGATTTAACGGCGCAACTCGCGATGAGCCCTGATGCAATTAGTCCCCTTACAATTATCATAAATCATCAGCAGTCAGGGGGGTGGGGGAGGGAGGGGGTGGAAGCTGTGGACGCTCTTCGAATAAACGATTCAATGTAGCGCTTATTCGAGAGCCATCTATCTACCCACGAACACGCTCACCCGATTTGCGTAACATTTCTAATATGCAATTACATATCTAGAAAAGTGAATATTTTGCGAGAAAAATGTATTCTGGAATTAGTATTCTTGCACTGCCCATTCATACGCTCATTTTGTCACGTGACTTGCCAAGCCATGAACCAGAAATTATCCCTTAGCAGAGACACCGGAACCTTCTGTAAAGTGTATCTCGGATACGAACCCTTACTTTTGGTGAATTTTCGAGCTTTTTACATTATCTTTAAGATTTGAAATCATATTGGTATATGAGTCGTTCTTACTTGAATTCCAGTTAAATATTTCAATATTACGTTATTTTGTTGATTTATTGTAATTGAGAACGTAAGTGCGATTATTAATGTGATTAAGTAAATGAGAAATAATTTAGCTTTAGAAAAAAGGTGATACAGTTTTAAGTGCCACCCACATCGCGCAAATCCGCGACACTGACAATTAGTACACCTACCTTTTGCGCAAACTTTTAAATACCCTCTTAATGCAAAAATACAGATAGATTGTTTAAGTCTCAAAAGCACTTAGGACGCTAAAATCCCCATCGATACTGCGGCTATTGGAAAGATAACCCGGAATAAGAGGATTAATTAAAATTTCTCGATGGATTTTCAGAGCAAGACTTAGGACAAGAATTAGGAATAAAATGATCAGAACTCGAGAGACTTTGGAAAACTACTTTGTGACACAACATTGTCGAAAACATATTAAATAAACTTAAAATAAAAAACATAAAATAAATAAACTTAAAAATGCATGCACACCTATTTATATCACTAACTCGTACACCTGGCATCCGTGTATTCCCGTATATCAGAATTTTTTTATTTTTATTAAATTTATTTGGTAAATGTACAAACTTAAGAGTGTATTCAATATAATATAATTAATACACATTTATATTACACGCTTACCCACTTTTAAATGAGAATTTATTCTTGTGTTTATATATATCCACAATATAAATATGCTCTTAGTGAGCCCTTTACTTAGCCCTTAGAAACAATGTCGTCCCGCCAGGCTTCGTAACACATGTACAGACTTAATATATTCTAAAAATATATATGTGTAAGACTCAGAAAAATAAATTATATTTTTTCCTCGAGCTGTCGAGGCGGAGCTACAATTTTAATTTTACCTACAAATGATACGGAGAAATATAAAAAACGGCCTTATGTAAAATAAACTTTGTGCGCTTCGTTATTTTGGGGGGGGGGGGGGGCTCGGGAAAACCGGGAAAGAGTGGATAGTCAGTGTACACTGTTATTGAATTTATTTGCATTTTTTTGACAAAAGAAAAGGTTTGGAACGACATTATACGTGATTACTAGAGTGGTTAGAATTAATACCCGCGCAGGGAATCGGGCCCCGTGGAGGGACAACTTGCTTCCTCCCGAGCCCCCCGAGGCGGCGTAGCGCTAAACTCTGTTTTAACATTTATAATAATTCCTGAAGGACATACATACATGTCATTAATCCTAGATAAATAAGGAAAGTTTAATCAAAAAATATGTGTCAACGAGAGACGGTCTATTCGTTTCAAGTCGCAATAAGCTGAGATGATAACATTTTACATATTTCAAATACATGTGTCACACCTCTCATATCTGCAGCTACATTCTTATACACACTAGAGTCCACCCGTAAACCTCCTTTAGGTTATGTGTTGTGTTGACATATTTTACACGAACGCGTTTTAAAACTCGTTTCATGACTCAGAGACGTGTGTCACATCACCCCTGCACGTAATATATTTTTTCTATACATTTTTCTTTGTAGGTGTCTTAATTACTAATTACCCGTAACACTATTCTGAAATTTTAAATTATACCCAAAATTTCAGAAATTTCTAAAGATATATATATTTATATGTTATATTATAGTTTTAAGTTTTAATGCAGCTTTCACGATAAGATATATATCATCTATATGAAGAAACGTTTCTAATGTCTTAGAGATATTTATTGTAGCACCTCTGCATTTTCCTATGAATTTCTTCCCTATTGGTGTCTACAAAGAAACTAAATATTCGCAACAAAATTATTTTATTTTATATTAAAATCCACCTGCACACAATAAAATGTTGCAAATTTTCGTAATGCTATTTTAAGACGCGCTATTTTTAACGTTCTATATATAAAGTTCTGGAGTAACCTTCGATAAGACATATTCGATTTTAAACTAGCATCCCTGATGTACCTCCAGAGGTATATTTTTCATGTTGTTAATATAAGAACACGTATCTATTACTTTACGCTTTCGTGAAAAAGGGTAAGATATACAGATGTATACAAATCCTATGAGTAATACCATACGAAAGACGATTTTTGCTACACCGGTATATATAATACCAGAGCTATTAACGCCAATCTTATAGACATTATGTACTTTAATTTCCGTGCAGCAAATGAACTGTTCAGCCCTTTGAGTGGCCGAGAAAGGTACAAAAATTTTTATTCCATCGGCCATAATTTACGGAAAGCCGAGACGTGTGACGTTAATCACGTTCTAAATATTTTAGAAAAGAGTAAAAGGTAAATAAAGCATAATATTTATCGTATACTGGTCAACCTTGGCAGCTGTTGCCCTGGAATCAGATTTAATCATAATTTAAAATAGATTCGAGACAAGTCGATAGGGGAGAGCTTGAGGTGGAGGAAAGGGGAAGTTTGCCTTTGTTTGTTTTGCGCAAGCCTTAAAGAAAAACGGTGAGATATTCTAGAGATTAGGATGACTATTTTCGTTGGGGTCCGAGTATATAAGCGAGCAAAGTGTTGAACAGTTAGCATTCAATATATTTTTATTTTATGTAGTTAATATATATTTTTCTTTACTTATATAAAAGTATAATATATATTTTACTTTAGGATCTTAAATTTAAATATTTGGGATCCTAAAGTAACTATACAAAAAATCCGTTTGGATGGCTGCCGTTCACAATTACATTATTATCACGCGTAATAAAAAATCAATTATCAAAAATCAAAAACGGTATATATATTATATATATATATATCTATAGTATCTTTATATATATAAATATTCGATTTCGTTTTTACAGCAAATAAAACAAAATCGTATACTGGCAGACATATTTGTCAACTTCAGATCTGTAGTGTTGATCATATGCTCGTATCATTAGCTTCTAAATACCATCGACAATCGGCATGTTACGACTGTGCCATTACGAAGACCCTAAATAATAATTTGCGCAACAAAATCACACTTTCTCGAAAATATCTTTCGCAATTTTCGCAAATCGCGCATTTATTAAATTTATCACCATCTAAATAGCGTAGCACTTCTAGATATCATTGACGGCGAATTATTAACTATAAACATTTCCTCATCGAGAGTCGTGAATCAATACCCTAACTCTTTCCAAGCCAGGCAATATCACAGGTCTATGGAATCTATAGAGCCTATTATACATGTATTTCCACAAATACGCGCATTTTCAAATCAAATATTTTTAATAATCCAAAAAACTTGACTGCAGTAGGTTAGGTTTTGTTAGAATAAGTAGGATAAAAATAATTAAATAAAAGTAATCATTATTCTAGCGTGCTAAAAAATGCGTGATATTTAATCCGTCTGGAATTTCTAAGGCGAAACAACCATTTGTCGTAGTCATTTCCATCATGAGAAATGGTGTTTTCAAAGTTCCATTTAGTTGTCACAACCAAGACCTAAGTTTGTTCCATATTTTTCGATTTTTCAATAAGAAAATAGATTTCGAAAAAAGAGTTTTTGAAAAACTTACTGGACGACTATATTTGTTTCTTGGAATCAACAATCACAAGAATAGACACTAATAATGGGCCTTGAACTTTCGGATACTTTGGTCCTAAAGTCGTTAACAGAATGGTGGACAATATAACCTAAATGAAGTTTCCTGATAACATAAAATATTCTTGTTCTCGTTTGTGTTTTCTGGGGTATTATGCCGTGTGTTTACGACCTTTCTGGCCAGAAAGGTTCTGAATGACCGTGAAAATCTACGAACTAATTCTTAACATAAAATACGAATTAAAGGAGTGGGTAGACCAGGTGAGAGCCGATTAGATGGTATTATTTTTTACCACGCTTGTATTGGCTATTTTTCTATTCTTAATAATAACTTCCCTATAACATCATTTGTAAACTTTGCCTGTCTCAACACAACATCAACACAACAGGACAGGCATCAAACATACGTAATTCTATACATAAAAATGTCCCTCACTAACGCCACCAAGACGCTAGATGGCACTGTTCTAACAGACTTAATTCGCGGTCAAAATATAGGTATGGTAAAAGTACGTCATTTTTGACGTACTTTTACCATACCTATAGTAGTAAAGAATAACTACTCATGCATACAAATTTGTGTAGTATAGAATAAAATGAAATAAATTGATTTCAGCGAAATGTAGTGCAATACTAGCTGTTCGTAGCAGGCGTTGCGAGGGTTAAGGATTCAGTTAAAATTGAGTTTGTGCAGGGAAACAAAGATTCCATCGTTCTCAAAGTCTCCAATAAAAACAATGTTTGCATTTAATCTAGGCTGGGATGGATGGGATGTCCAGGAGGAAATGTCGTTTACTTGCCAGATTCTAAAGAATAAGCACGCAAAATTTCAGATCGGAAAACGGTGTAGGTACATTTGTAAGAAATATATATCAGGGGAGGGGGGGGAGGTAAAAGTGGAAGGGGGAAATGTTGTCTTTGTTTGCATTGTTCACGGCCGAGTCCTAAAGAATAAGTTTCCGAATTTTGAGTCCGATCGGTCAAACGGTACAGATTTGCATCGAAAATATGTCAGGGGGAGAGGAAGGGGTATGAGAATAGGGAGGAAATGTTGCCTATGTTACCCGCCGAGTCCTAAAGAATAAGTTTCCAAAATTTGAGTCCGATCGGTCAAACGTTACAGATTTACATCAAAAATATGTCAGGGGGAAGGGAAGGGGTATGAGAATAGGAAGGAAATGTTACCTATGTTACCCGCCGAGTCCTAAAAAATAAGTTTCCAAATTTTGAGTCCGATCGGTCAAACGTTATAGATTTACATCAAAAATATGTCAGGGGGAGGGAAAGGGGTATGAGAATAGGGAGGAAATGTTGCCTATATTACCCGCTGGGTCCTAAAGCATAAGTATGCAAAATTTGAATCGAATCGGACAAACGGTGTGGATTTGTATAGAGAACAGACAGACATTGAGTTTTATAGGTATAGATACGAGAATATGAAATGAATACACACAAGAATCCACTCAAAGAACTCAAGAAATCATTTTAATTTCTACACAACACACTGTCCATTTACCCCTCACAGGCAATTCTTTGAGCAGGATATCTGTTACAATCTGCAGCGATGGGGTCGGCCGAGTAATGGCCGGGCTGACAGGCCTCTACCCCGTCATGAAACGGCCATAATAAGATGATGAATGAACCAACTTGTGGGGGAGTAAAAATACTCGCTGGAGCACCAGACGCCAGGCGGGGAATGCTAATGGCGAATTATTCCGCTCCATGGGCACAGTTTGATGATGAATTCTGTATGCAAAACTCGGCCGCTCACGGCTTATGAAGTTTGTGCAATGACGTTTATATTAAAGCCATGTTATCGAAAATTTGATCCGAGAATACGAGTATAGACAACGAGGCAAAAGCTGGCACGAACAACACATTCAAAAGACGCGAGGATGAGTGTATATGAGCAGGAACCCGACGCGCTTCCATGTTCAGAACGCAACAAGAAAATATTGTGCGGCAGTAATTTTATGCGTCCGTGGTTTACACAAATGAAAACTGAGAAAATGCTTAGTTTACTTGGTGTCCTTTTCAATGTGTATTTCATTCCATTTCACCTTAAAAATATATAACCTTCCCGTAATAAGAATACTGGTAATTTTAATATTACTATTATTTCGATTATTCAACTCTAATTTGATCAACTTGAATAAAAGAAATGCGTATGCTTTTAACGTGCGCACTCTACGAAAGATTTTTACTAGGCATTCCGGTTTCTTGAGAATTTAAATTTATTATTATAATATTAAATTGTGCAGAAATACCTACCTAACGAACTCGTGTAGTGTAGTAAATTTATGAAAATAATATTAGTGCTTCATGTTGTTAATAATAAGCTGCGAGATTACACCACGTTTTAAATATAAATTGTTCGGTTTTAGGATAAACGTAGTTCTCAAAGAACTATTCGAAGAAAAAATAAAACTATTCAACGAAACTTAACGAAGACGGAAAACATCTTTTAATGCAATATAAATATTTTAATAATTTTAAGATATAAAAAAATTGCTCCTAGATCAGAAAATACTATTTAAAACAAATTTTACAATGCCTTTAAAAGTACAAACTTATTACACTTAGAAACTTACTAGCGACGATGTTACATGAGGTTAAACAAATGATGTATTAACTTATAATAAGTTAAAGAAACAAAATAAAAAATATTTTTGAAGTATAAATAAAATCAAAATTTTATACTGAAATTACGAATTAATATGAGATGAAAAATAACCCCAATGTCATCGAGCTAAATAATTTATTCATAAAAATTATAAAATTGCGTGATATTGTATTACTTTGTTAGTAGAAATTATAATATTCCTCCAGTAATACACAGGCCGCACCATTAAACTCAAATATTCATTTGGACGTCTCTCGTAAAGATTATTATTAAAAGTAAAAATTTGTTTATTTGTCGCATAAAATAAAGCTGTCTGAACATTTGAATTAACTCTCCGAAACTGACGGGGCTTAAGTGCTTGAAATTATTTGAGTGTCACTTATTTAAAGCGAAGTCTGACTCAATTAAGCAGCCATATTACGGGTATAAATAAATTTAATATACACTTTATGGAAACTCATTAATACTGTATTGGATGCTATTTTAAATTACTAACATGGCAGTGACGTGATTGTGTAGGTAGAATAAAAGCAAAATTAGCAGTTAATCAATCGGCTGTCGCCGATTGCTTGCTGCTAGGCCCTGCGGGCGGCTATTGTGTTTGCTGTGCAGCAAACACAATTGTTTACCTATGGTCTGTGGTTTAATCCATTTTTCACTTCGTTTCACAACGTGGTCGACTATGCGGCTGGCAGTGAGCGCTGCGCGGCCGTTGGTGTCTACAATCGGCTGTCGCCAATGGCAGATGCCAATGGCGGCTATGGTGGGCGATTCGCAGCCAATGGTGGCCACTGCACGGTGTCTGCTTGCTGCAAGGCCACGCTGTCGGTTATGGTAGTCGCTTCGCGACAAATAGCGACGAAAGCTACTGAGCAAATAGGTCTGATAGGTCTTAATGGCGGCTATCTATATATAATAATTTCGATGTCTCTCGGTCCGCAATATTCGTAACTTGTTGGAATTACAACTTAAGTTAATTAGAGTGTGACACGCAACCAGCCCGTGGGCCAGGTCACGCGCAAGGGTCGTTGTTAATTACACCCGTGATTTTCCATGTGTGTACGGGTAGTTTAGATATAATTAAGACAAAGTATTTATTCAGTATTTCTAACCTATTAATAAGTCAGAGCGGAGTTTTAAAATTAATATTTTGAACATGCTTTAAAATTTATTAATAGTTGTCAATTGTCAAATTAATAAACGTGGTCCGATTTTCTTAAAATTCTGAACAATTTTTTCACAAATCACTTGCACCAAGTTTAAAGAAAGATCTATCAAATTCAATTTCATTATATTGCATTTTTGATGGTCGCTGTAGATGTATAAAACACGCAATAACTATTTATAATTTATTTGGGGACAACTTTAATATAATGACATATTTGTTCTTAATGCCGTTATTCTGTATTCCGAAACACGAAATTCTAACCTGAAAGACATGAATATCACAGTTAAATATCATACATAATTATGTACTGCACGTGATTCGGAAATCTAAAATCCGCAACTTGATTCATTTCATTCACAATGATATAACATTTTTCTAACTAAAAGTAGCTTTTTAAAGCGATAAATAGTTTAAAGAGAAAACGGCGACAATTGCGCTGAACTATGGCTGAACTGACAGCAGTGACAACTGGGTTTACATAACCAAAAATAGACATGGCGAAATTTACAAACAATTTTGAGACACATAAACGTGTATAAATATTAAGTACATTATTTTTATAAGTGACCATTTTTATTTTATGTGTATAATATTTCTACACATTAATTATTATCGGAATGTATTTTAAAACAATCCTTACTTCTCGCTACTTTGTACGATTTCGCCATTTGTTTTTTTTTAACTGGAAACAGAAATCATCCGGCAGCGACATTGGTTGGCGTAATTAATATATAGATACGATCTAAGGATTACTAGAAATTCTGGGAAATAATAACAAATTAAATAATCAAAATTATAAGTATAAATGGGCGATTTAATTACGCGAAACTACGTACAGGTTGCAAAACGTATTTATTTTATTATTATTTGTATTAGTATTTTTCTCCCCAAAAATATTTTATTCGCCGACATTCATGTATATTTTTGGGGTTATTAATAATATTTAAAATTCATAGAATTAAATTGTACGATGCAGTATGTAGATAATGGTTGCGTGTTTCTTTGTTTATAATTTATTATTTAATTTTTTATTTGCATTTTATTCTCAAACTTTTTATCTTTTTATTATAAAGTTAATTTGAAGCATAATATGTTTTTATTTTCTCTTAATTATTTTTTATATTATGACAATTATATTTTTGCTGATTTATTGTTTCAGAGGTAAGTTTGTAGAACTTCATAAGAATAATTCTGTCTGGAATCCCAGCGTTTGAAAATTATCATTAGTGCAGAAACGTAATTTGTTACCAAGAATATTACGTTTATATCAAGTTGTAAATCTATCCTCATCCTTATATATATATATTACTTGTCATTAGTGTTTAAACAGAATTGTTTCTGAAATCGTGTAGAAATCCAAAAACCTTAATAATTCTTAAAACTATATAACATCTCTTTTTAATACTTTTAATATAAATACAAGTTATTGAATGTAAAATATTTATATTGATAATGCCCTCATAGGCGAAACGCGTCTCAGAAAATTAAAAAGGTAGAACTTAAAAAACAATTGTTTTTATTTCCATGTGCATATTTTTGCTATTTCTTTTTAATATGAAATACCTGCGTTAACATATATGGTGATTGTTACCATTATTCCTTCTATATTCAATATCCTTCTCCTTGTAACAATCTGTATTTATTTCAATAAATAAAATAATTAAATACTACTACACCCTTGCCACAAATGTAGATAGATGTAATGTGACAAGGTGCCGAGCGTTGAACGTTTCGTTGTGATAAGCCGCTGAAGAAATATAAAAAGCTTACGAGTCCGATTACGCGGCCAGGACAAGAGTGAAAATAATACTCAGTTTATTTGTGAACAACTGTTTTACCATTGATGGCATAAATAGCATCAGGAAAAATATGTGATAATAATGTTTGAAATTAAATTTAAAAATTATTTAGCACCAAGTTTTGGAAATGTTTAAAAGCCTAGGTCTAGCAATTAATTACAGATGCAACAGAAAGCAGACAGCTTTTGTCCACTTGGCTTCACAAATAGCTTTTTGCGGTGTAGACATTCCTATTGTACTAAAAATATTTTTTGGCCAGTAAAATGTGGGCAATCTAGGCAGTCACCCATTAACTACACAAGTCCAGTCCTGCATCAGGGTTGCTGGATATTCGGTTTTAAACTAAGACTGTCCAGTATAACCGGATGTACAGTTAATTATTTTGGTTATTTCTCAGGGGGAAGATGAACCCTTTCCACATTCAATTCGAGGACTGAAATCAAATAATCAAGAACACAAACGTTACATTACACAATATAATTGATTTCTACTAGTAAAGTTTTATTCCGCCAACCCTTCTATACATTTTATTTTCACTAAACTAGCTTTTATACTACACATACGTTGAATCACAAATATATATATATATATATATATATCCAGTTTTGAGAAAAACAATTCCTCCCGTCGTCAGGTATAATTAATGTCTATTGTAAATATATAAATGTTCTCAGGTTTTAACGCCCGACAGGGTCCATCATCGTCATTGCAATGGGATCCGAAACGTTGGCCAGAGAGGTCGGATACACACGGCAGAATATTCCAAAAAACTACACCATGTACAGAAAATACAGTATGATATTAATCTATTTGTGTAGAGGGCCAGTGATATGGAAGGTGATATTACTCATAAAGGTCTTTTCTTAAAAGGTACCGAGTGGAGATGTTTTAATTTGAGGCTACCTTAAGAAAAGATAGTTTCTTTTATTTGATTACAGAATTTAGAGAAATTATTATGTTAAAGTAAATATACAGCAACACTGTCATGTCAATAAATAACACTACCTCATAAGCGTTAAAAGAAACGCTTATGAGGTAGTGTTATTTATTGTTATATAGAGCTATTTATTAATTCAATTTTTAATAGCAATTTCGTGGAGATTCCGGGTGAAAATTGGCCATTTTCACATTCACAGAATGATATTTTTCGCCTCGTCATTGTCGTGTGTCTGCCGGTCCCCTGGCAACAGGGCGGCAGAAGGCCGCTGCGGTAGTTCGAGAGGCTATCTGGACTTTTCCGAGAAAATTAGCTTTCATCACGATTAGGAATTTCAGCCGAGCGATCGTTAAATGTTCTTACCTACATTGGCGCCGGAACTGTGGAAAATTCCACTCCGTCCCTAGGTGAGCGGTAAGTACATATTATAAGCTATCTAGTTCGCGAGGAGGATGAGCCCGCTATTTATGCGCTGCGCTCCGATGCTATTTTCCCCGCTCGTTGTCTGCGTCCCTGTCCGCGAATATTTAAATAACTAATGAATTTATTCGCAAAAATAATTTCGATTCCGACACGACATATTTACTGTGAACAAAGATAATATTATGGTGCGTTTTTTATCGTACTGAAAAAAGTAACGCAAATACATATGACGATGACGTTTGAAATTTCCAAAAGAATTTTTACTTTAGTACAATTTGTACGTTCATGGCTAAGTGTGTATATTCATGCGTATATAGTTCACTGTAAATATTTTTTACATTTTAAAATTAATTTCCTATAAAACGCTTGCATTATACAGTAAACTTTCATCAATTTGTACTTTTAGTACACCGATACCATTGTGTATAATGCACAGAGTGCATCGGTGTATTAGCAGCTATCCTTTCTGGGTAGATTGACGACTAGCAAAGATTCGAAGTGTGCGCGCGTTTATTTGTTTAATAACGAGAATTTGTTTATCTATTTATATATAGAGCTGAAGTGCAAAATTATAAAATGTTTACTCTTCTAAGCGTAAGAAGGTACTAGGTATGTATAATCGTTTAAATACAATTTTTTATGTAGGTAGTTGCTGAATTCACAAAGAAATCCTTTAGCTACCACCAGAACGTGAAAGGATATATTTTTAATATTTAAATGTACGCACAAAATAAAATGTTGCGCGAGATTTTGCATCCAATATGAGATAACCTAACCGGAGAATGGAGGAAGTTAAATAACTTGAAACCTGGTAGCCCTCATCCATGAGCCAACTTGATCGAAACTAGGGTTTTTCGGGTACGGGTGGGTACTCGGACTCGCCGAGTTCAGGAAAAAATAGCCGGACCCATGACCCTGTCTAAGACTCGTCAGGTCTGTATCTATTTTTTTTCGTATAAGAATTTTCTAATACGAACCGACGAAATTTGTAAATGATTGATTCCAAGTGTATTTCTAAAACAATATTTTGAAGGGATATAAACAAGCAAAAAATACCGTATACATACATACCAACATCTTTTATAATTTTGTCAATATTGTGATATCCCTAGTGATATGGGCGACAATTTTTTTATTATAACTTTTATATATTTCTAAAAATTTTACCAACGAGCACATGCATAAAAATAAATAATTACTGAATATGCACGTATACATATAATAGGAAAAAATACATAGAAATTGAACCCGGCCTTGGACTCAGACCCAACGAGACAGAGTTTTTTGAGCCGGGACCCGTCGGGTTAAAAAAACTCGGATTTTCCCAAACCCTAATCGAGACTGGGGATGTCCACGATGGAGATGGGCGGGTAATGTCAAGACAGAAATGTAAGAGGTAGCCCAACTGAACCAAGAAAGCGATGTCTAGGAATGGACGCAACTCTAATGTGAATGTGATCATGGACTTTACCGACACTTTTTTTATTTTTAAAAAGAAATAGATGTTTCCTTCTTCTTGTAGTGCCATATCTTATCGGAGGTCGGCTATCATGCTGGCGATCATGACTCTATTCACAGCGCAAAGAACAACTCTATCAAGTTATGCAACCCTGAGATACAACCACTACTATTTCCTACGGTTCTTTATCCACTTATTTTCTCCTTGACGACGTGTTGGTTAGGACTGTTCTTTAGTCCTCTTGTAATATGTCCGAGATACTGAAGTTATGCTATCTTGATGGTCCGCAGCAGTAAACGGCATATATCCATACGCCGGCATCGGAAGACTTCAACATACGCAACTCTATCCACCCAAGAAATTTTCAGTATGCGTCTATAGAGCCACATCTCAAAGGCCTCGACCTGACCAGAATTTTGAAATAGAAACGCGTACACGAAATACGTTTTACGTTAATATTCCCACTATTTTCAAACTACGCTAAACGCCTATGTTATGAAAATAGGACTAACTCGGTGATCTCTCGGAACGAAGCTCGAATCCCTGACTAACAAGATCACTAGGTGAGTGAGTATCTTAACCTCAAGACCAACACGTTGACATATTTCTTTGGCAACTTTTTTCTGGTGATTCTTGTGAATTTAGTGGAAACACATCTGTAGCTAAAATCAATGGTTTAATAATAAACACCGCAATAAACAATACTTGTAAATAAATAAATCAACTGGCCATTATTCGCGTATTCCGTTACTGTTATTAAAAAGTCTCTCAAAAATGATAAGTTCGCAATGAAGATGTATTGATCCGCCTTGTTACTGTTGCAAGTCTTAAAATGCAACATTCCAGGAAAACTGATTTTCTGTCGGATCCCATTTTCCATACCAGACTGCGTTGTGTGTTGTCGGGAAGAAATATAATGTTCACTCACATGTAGAGGGAGAACTATTCAATTTTGAAATAAAATCATGGAACAGATTTACCGATAGGAAATCGTAACGGGAAAATTCCAATAAAAATGTATCATCTTTGTGTATGAACTCTGTTTAATACTTTATTTTGGATCTCTGCCACCCTTACCTGTAACAAAGGAGAAAAAACAGAATTAGTTATATAATGCATAATACACATAATATAGAATTTATTTACCTAATAAAATTAAGTAGTGGCATTTTGGTTATTAACAACTTGAGTTTGTACATTTACATATTTATATACGCAAGCGGTTTCAAAAACAATCGTTTTCTTTATCAGGGTGATGAAAACTGATCAAAAATATAAAACTATTAAGTTTTAAAACCAAACTGCAGATAAGGTCTGAGACAGACTTACAGATAAGTTCGATATATTCACGGAAATGTATGAGGCCGCTATAGCGTAATTAGTTAACGCGCCTGCCCGGGTAGGAGGAGATCCGTGGTTGGAATCCAGGTAGCAGCCAAATATTTTTTCGTTTATTTGATTTTTCTGTATGTCTTTCTAATTGATTCATTAATTCTAATTGATTCATTAACTTTGTTTTGAAAAATTGCAACGTCACAATAAGAATGTGTTATTTACGTTTTGTTCAAAAAATTCCATTTGAAAAAATCAATCACCTGACTGTATTTGAAAAGATATTTGAAAACAACAATAAATAAATATCGGAAATCATTGGATATTTTTATATGATAGGACTTAAGTTAAATGCTTATAATTAAAATTTAGTTAGTCAATATTTGGTTATATTTCAATTATTTTTATAATCTTTGCTTATTTCTAACGAATCCAAATTATTTCATTTCAGACCAACACTATTAACTTTAAGATAACTAACTATAAACAATATTAAAAATATTAAATTTACTTATTAATAATACACATAATATATATATATATATATTATATATTATATATATAGAGATATATTTGCCATACACAAGATTAAAGTAATGTTTAATTTGATGAAAATGGAAGTATAAATAACTGGCCGTAATTAAGTATAAAATAACTTCACCTTGTTTGTCATTTTTTAATCGAACGAAAAGCATTGTCATTTTTACGAAAGAAAAAGAAAATTATGAGGTTCACCGCTCTTATGTAATTTAGTTCGACATAAAGAAAGAATTGTATTTAAATATCTTATATAACAATTTAGAAAAGGCTCAAGCCTGACTAAGCAAATCAATATGATATATATATTTTACCAGTTCATAGCATTAGTAAATAAGTTTAAAGATGTATTTAAGTAATGTATGTTTTATTTTTAAATAAACAAATATTTGAAATTGTTATCCAACAGGAAATAAGGATGGGGTTATAATTTACATTACATTATTGAAGTTTGAAAAATGAAATCACAAGCCACCAATTAACAATTTATTTGCTTTGTTACGCCTGTGCTCGTTGCAGAATGTATTTTTTTTAAATATATCACAACAATGTTTAATTGTCTTATGTATTGTGGCAAGCTACTCTATAATTTAAATCCATTCGAGCATTTATTTCATATTATTTATATATATATAATATATATATATGTTACGGAACAAAAAGCACAGATATTAATCAATATCACACACATCTCTCTTTATCATTATTGAATATTTTCTGATGTAATGCATCATTACAACACACTGACTGTTCATATATTGCTCTAAAGATCATTAATAATTTATTTGTTGTCCCCTCGAAAATCGCGCATTAAAAATCGATACAGACTGACATTCCGCTGACGCCCACGGCTGGTGCTATGCGGCTCCCGCTATGCCACTACATAATACAAAATGGCGTCTTGTTATTACTACACTATCACTGTCGAGTCTATCGAAGGTCAAACATCCCCGTTCCACGCAGACAATTCGTGGAATACCCTCTCCCGCCCTTTCAGCTGAGAAAACAAATAACATGAGACATGGCGGCGCCACCGAGCTGTCACATTGTGCGAGATCCAGCATTTGTGATATGTAACTATTCCATAATGTATTCGGCCAAATTCTCTGTCCATTGGAAAGGGAAAATACTATTGTTCTTTTGGACGTTATTTCTAAATTCATTGAAAACGTATGTACCTACCTAATGCTACTCCGTGTTTGTATTGAAGCTTATATTGAAAGTTTCAGCAACTAAAATGGACGTGCAAAGATAACAGGTGCCCAGTTTTTATAACTTCAGATATAAATCTCTGCAAAGGGCTTCTGAAAGCCTCGTTTAAAAGTTTTCATACCTAAATATCTGTCTCTAAAATGTGGATAAAATTCCCAGAAAATCTCCGAAAGCTTTTGCAGTTGTTGACGACCAGAATTTTCAGAAGTAGCCACCTATCATTTCGTAGACTTGCTTCGAGGAATTTTCCAATAAAGTTTTACCACTTGCATAATGGTGGAATATAAAATACGATCTTTGTGTTGAAAGCTTTTTAAAATTGAATTCTAAAATATTCAATCTGTTCTAAAAATTCCAATCATTTCCGATATACGTAATATCGTATTATGTAAAGCTTCCGTTTAAATGATAATAGATAAATTTATTCCATCAGTCATAGCGGATGAATTCGAAATTTAATATTTCTAAATACATAGTACTGTTTATTGAAAAAAGTCATTAATTTTGAAACAAATTTTGGAACCCATAATTAATTAAAAATTTCATTAATATGAAAAAAGGGCTGGTTAAGATCCTACCACAGAAAAAATTGGAGAGATTCAAATGGAAAAAAATGATTTCATTCTTACAGAATCGTTTTCAAAAATTACTTTAATTTATTTTAAGAATTCAACTAAGGTGATTGTTAAATATTATAGTTAAAATGCCATGACTATTGTCTAGAAATTAATTTCATAATAGTACGGAATTGTCGAATTTACAATTAAAAATTTCCGACACCACACGCATCTAAATATAATAATTTCCTTGTCTGTCGGTCCGTAAATTCGTTGCAGCTGGAATTAAAACTTTAGACAATTAGAGTGAGACACGCAATCAACGCACAACACACAATGGTTCCAGGCACCACGCAACCGTGACACGCCCACTAAATTACCGTGATTATCAAAATCACACCCACTCTGAAGAAAATGCAATGAAGTGGCCTTCAGTGTCCTTAGATTTCATTTCATTGAGCATTTATTGTGTGAAAAATATCGATATGCGTAGAAAAAAACTTAGTATTAAAAAAAACTTACAGTTAGTCAAATAGGCTTATAAAGCATTTATAACAGAAGTAGGTGGTAAAGCAAATATTTATCTTAGGTACCTAGTTACTTCACGATCAATATCTTTAAGAATTTTACTCCCTTTATATTAATTCGTGGCGTCTGCTTGCTTGCTTGCCGGCTTGCCGTCGAAAAAACTTTGGATCGATTTTTAACCCTTTTCCCGTGATCAATCGAGCTGAAACTTTGCAAGCAGACTCGTGGCGACGATCAAGAAGATCTATCAAATTTTTGTTAAAAAAAATGAATAATTATAGTATAATTTCGGATTTTTAGAAATTTTAATGTTTTTTTCAAATTGGAATCATTACAAAAGTTTGATTACTAGCAACAGCGGCCCGATAACGTCGCGGAATATTTTCTAAATTTGAATTACTCCGTCGGTATACGTAATAGATACTTCACTACGAATTTCGAAAATTTAAATTGACTGACATATATGTTTTTAGAATTTAATCTTCAAAGCATGAAGTGTCTTATCAAAGCTCAAAACATCTGACATTTTAGAAATATATTAAATTACTGTAAGTTTAGTGTTATGTTATATGTTTTAATTCGTCTTTAATTGTTGTTATATTTTACAAAGAAAGGGAGTATAATAAAAACTTGGTTTTTATGGGTTAGTTAAACTTGGTTTTTCTCATTTGGTTTATTATTTAATTGCCTTTCAGTTTTCTCAATTTTTATTCCCTAAATTAAATAAAAACATTTTCTAGATTGTTTCGCAGCATTTATAAAACTTTTTAAAAGATTTGTGTTTGTGTAAGTACCTATGTTACGATATAAACGATTCTTTAAATATGTGTTGGTCAATGTATCAAAAATTCTAATCACCGCACCAATCATGATCGAATGACTAATGCCAGCGACAGTGTGAGTGAACTGGTGTCTTTTCCTGCGTCTCGTTGCCTTATCCCGTTCATCTTAGGTCGGCGTCTCTAATCATTCCGCTCCGTTCGCTTTAATTCCGCATCACATAAGCGCGAACCAACAAATTGACACTCACTGAAATTAAAAAAGATTACAATGCGATAAAGATTTTTTGTCCGACATGTCTTGGCAGCCTCCTTTGAGAGCGCCGACCAAAATGAAACATTTACTTACAAGCGAGGAATGAAAGTTCCGTCCCGCAACACTGACGCCCCGACACATCGCCGGGAATGGCAATAAAGCTCGCGACGAATGAACGCTCCATTATTTTCATGTACTGCCAACTAAAACATTGCGCTAATGTATGCCTGGCATTTGCGGTCACATTTTACAGCTTTCTTAAATACCGCAATGCGTGATTTTTATGGTTACCTCATCCTAGTTTACGACAAACAAAACATAATTTATAATCAAATAATAAATAGGCTTTTCCGTCTTTAACTGTACAATAAAATCTGTAAGAACCACTAATATTAATATAAAAGGAAGATAAAGACAAGGGCATTGAATTATCTGCGCAAAATACACAAAAAGAATTAACAATATCCAAAAAACATCTGAAAATTATTATTTATCTATTATCCATTCGAGTACATCTAGATTAAACAGAACCAATCGTCTTCAATACTACAAAACAAATTCCAAACAAAACCTATTTTTCTACAGTGCCTCCCTGCACTTCGAGGAATTTCAAGGAGATCGACTATTTTTCAAAGAGACAGACAGACTACGAAATTATTATTATTATTTTTTATTTATTTGTTCACAACCATTATAGGTTTTTACACACAAAATTTTTGTAATATCATCATTCTTGGCACTACAACCACTACAAGTCTTGGCCTCCTCAATAATTTTCCTCCACTCATCTCGGTCTAGTGCCAGCTCTCTCCAGTTTCGAAGCTCTAAGGCAGAGATATCTTTTAGTGACGTTGTCACTCCATCTTAGTTTCGGCCTTCCTAAGCTCCTTCGTCCTATTGGCCTTGAGTTCAGCAGGGACTTTGGTGCCTGATGCTCGGACATTCTCTCCACATGACCCAGCCACCGAAGTCTTCCCAGTTTTATAAATTTTGTGACGTTTGGCTCCTTAAATAGAGTATAGAGCTCATTGTTGTAACGTCTGCGCCAAAGTCCATTTTCTAGAACCGGTCCGAAGATACGCCTCAAAATTTTCCTTTCAAAAACGTCCAGTGCTCGCTCATTCCTCTTAGTTAGTACCCACGTCTCAGCTGCGTATGTACAATTGTAATATACAAATATTTATATAAAAACAATATCAAATATCAGCAAGATAGACATATATGATATAAAACTATAAAGTCATATCACGTATTATATAAAAAAATATATTACATAACGTTAAAGAAGTATATAGAACAATATCAGGTATGAACAGTACAATATAAAAATATTAAGTACATGTATAAGTAATAAAAGGTATATAAGCAGTAAAATAATTGGGACATATCGAACTAATGTTACTACTGAAGATTGAAATAGAGCATATTGAATAAATATAATAAAATTAATAAATAAACTGAGCTTTTTACTAGAATTGAAACGGATAGTGGTTTGGCTGGATACCAGGGGGATGTCGTCGTCAGTGATAAGTGAGCGAATGATACTTAAGCATTGACTCATCCAAGGACGTGCAGTGAGAACAAGAAACATGACCTTTTTCCTAAGCATATATTTTGAAAAAAAATCGAATTAAGATATATCTCGTAATATTCCTATTCCTATCTGGCTGACAAATAAATATTTATCAGTCAGATAAATATATATTTTCGATTTTTTCCCAAATGTGTTTAAATAAAAGTTATGCAAAAAATTGAAAAAATGTCATGCGATGAATCTTCTAACAGTGGAAGTTCATCGTCATTTCTTACGCCTGCTAAAATAAACAGGTGACGAGACTGACTCTAGCAAAGCCCGATTTTTCTGATTGTTTCAACGAATTGGCAAATAAAAATAAGAGTCAGTATCATGATCAAGTAAAGAACACAATTATTGAAAGCGAGATTGACTATTACTCGAAGGCAATTCGAATCGACAGTAGTCACGACCATCTATATGGTCAAGCAGAGTAACTGTTCATTCATCAGAATTAGTTGTCTGCTAAATTTTGAACTAAACAATTTCTGGATTGAAGAACTACATAAAAAGCAATTTTTCTAAGATTGTGCGGTTTTGTTCCCGAACAAGTATCTTCTTTTATAAATAAATATTTTTTGCCGTTAATTTCATGAAATTTACGCAGTTTAATGAATATTCGGTATTGCCGGATATTGAGCCACCAATTTACGCAGCTTAATAAATATTCGGTATCCGCCGGATATTGAGCTACTATCCGGCATTCGTCCGGATAGCAAAACTGGGCCGGACAGGCCGGATACCGGATAGTTACCAGATATCCGTTTCGACTACTTTTTACCATACACGCAACTGTTATTTACTATTGTTATTTCGCGAGGTACGCTTCTCTTTTACACATATTAATAAAACGAACTGCACCTCTCGAAACTATAGTAGTGGCAAAAAGAAAAGTGGTGTGTATTACAAAATTTAATTTTTTATGAATTATTTGACACCAAAAAGCAATTGCAAGTACAGTCGTGATGAAAATGTTATTAATGAATTGACTATAATAAAGTAGGTGGTCATCTAATTTAAAAAATATGTTTTACTTTACTTTGTAATACACACACACACACACACACACAATATGAGTTATTAAATTCTGGTATAGATAATAACTAACTTAAATACAAAATTTATCAATTATTGGGTAGGTCAGGGGGTCAGGGGGGCGCGCGGCAGGGAGGGGTATTTTTGCCAATCATATAATTAACACTAATCATTCTTTCCATGGTCATAAATTAAAATTACTCCACTCGGTTCCTCATAGAGGATGGATAATGAATAGTTTGGAAACCGTTGAAATCCTAAAAAATTTAAATTCTACAAACACATTAATAAATAATATCACATTTCAGTTCACTTCACCACTCCTAGAGCTGTCCTTCCCCACCGCGCGCCCGCCTTACCGTCCCAATTAGATTGATAAATTTTGTATTTAAGTTAGTTATTATCTATACCTGATGATGAGAGGGACTGCTCCTCTCGAAACTATAATTGTAATTTAATAACTCATATTATGTGTGTGTGTATTACAAAGTAAAGTAAAACATATTTTTTAAATTATAATGTTGCACCACGAAGTATTTGCAAATCTTTCAATGATATTTAAGTGGTCATCGCTTATCCCATATTAATTTAATTTCTCTACCAGCTTGTAACATAGGGAGAGTGAAAGAAATAGATAAACAATGATCTACATCCTGCCCATAATCATAAAGAAATAACAACCAACTCAAATTGAAAAATGCTTCTTAAAAGTCGAAATGCTCCCGAGTGAGAGTGCAAAACAACTACGGAATAATTCAATATAGATGCCACCAGGACACTGCTTACCGTGGGGAAAAATTCTAAACAAAATTCCAAAAAGAAACAGGATTTATATAGGTACCTACTAAGAAAAATCTAAAAAAATTTTCATAGAGCAAGATTTATGGTGTGGAATATGAGTAATTATCCTAAGAAGATATAATAACCGGAAAGACACTAAAAGGTGATGCAATTTCACGACTCGCAAAGAACCTCTTATTTAGTCAATAATCAATATTTTTGTTCCAACATAGTTTACTGGTAGTCCTGATTGATTACAGTGTACCAATGTTCCATTTTCTTCAAAGTATACATAAATACCGGACTTGTTTAATGTTGCTAAAGTAAATTTGTTTCCACAGCGTATACATTTCGACGTTAAGTTTATTTTCAACGTTTTCAACAAATTTTCGACATGTACGAAAGGTCTGATTCCAATGCCTTCCACCTATTTCAAATCGAGTACGAGTATATCCAGACTGGCTTATGACGGGCAAAACTTTTCGTTTCTAAATAAGGCTCTTGTAGTCAATGAGACGAACGAATGCCTTTATTCTTCAGGAACTCAGAATCTTCAACTTCGAGTCGGAGAAATGGCCGAAGCCTCGCCACTCGTCGCTCTAAACATGGCCCAGAATCGCGAAAAGTGGAAGAAAGCAAGTCACACTATAGAAGCGGAAGAAAGGCCACGAGCTCGTCGACTTAGAGAGACTTTAGTCAATGGCCTGTAAGTTTTCCAGCAAACGACAACAACTATTGAATTCGAAGTGCAACTTCCGGTAGATTACTCGTATTTTCATAATATGAACATTTTTAGCAAATTTACCGCATCAGCAATGATGCACAATGTCTAGCCGGTCTGTTAGCGCGCAAACGCCTCCACTGAAATATCGCTCAAACGAAAAATGTAGGTTTACATGAATGAATGAATCGTTATGCAAAACGGTTCAGTAATGGCAGGCCTACAGACCGCCGCCGCCGGGCCGCGCACGTGGGCGGAAACTTATTACGGTATGTCCTGAACACTGCGAGCAAACAGATGACGAGGACCATGAATGAATGGAACAAGCGAGGCCGACTTCCTGATGTATCAGGCTAAAATTATTTTCCTGTTTCGAATTTCGTATTTTATCAGGCTAAAAACTATCGGTAAAGCTCTGCGAAATTTTTAATGATAGTATTGAGAATGCGCTCGAGTCATCGTAGTATACTTAACAATTATTCGGTGTAGATATCGATATCGAGTATTTAAAATAAATGTCATCACAAGCCAACAACATAACGCTCTTAAAAAATAGCGCGCACACAAATTTAAAAAAGACACTTAGAAAAAATTTTAAATTGCCTACATTAAATCTAAATTTCAAGACAAATCTTAAAACGTCTCTATCGTGTTATGAATGTGTATCTAATAAGTTTATTTATTATTATTCTAGTGGAGTTAATCTATTTTTGTTTGCCTGCAATTTTTCTATACATTCCGAATAACATCATTTCGAACCTATGTCTCATCTCTATTCATTTTATTTAATTTTTAATGAGACGCTATAGCTAGACCGCATTCAAAAGAATGTGCGCAAAAAATATGTGTGTTGTTACGATGCAAAAATGAACACAAAATAAGTTTTTCTAGTAAGTAACTTTTTTCAAACTAAAAAATATAAATTTATTTGGAATATCATATTGAGGCTTGTAATACGGGCTTGCAAGGCAACTTTCTCCCATTTTCTTCTTACTGAACAAAGCTAGAAAATGGTCTTTTGATTGTGGTCGACCTATAATATAATGCCTAATGGGTGCAAAAAAAACTAAAAAACAATAAATACATTTTTATTTAAAACTCAGCCCACTTTCCAATTACAAGTGTCTTCGGCCTGCTCTATCTAGCAACATGCATATATGTTTATATGGTGTACACCTAACAAAGGCAGCAATATCCAAAAAAAATTAAAAATGTTTCGAATGATGTCACCGAGGATTACTAATTTAGAATGTACCGAATTCTCGATTTTATTAATACGCTATTGTCCATGTAACCATTAACAATGAATCGATTAAATAATTACACCGGTGATGAGAGGTGATTGAGCAATCAATTCGAAACTACAGTAGTGACAAAACAACTGAACGTGTCTCTGGCACAAAGTTTACTTTATGGATTACACCATATACAAGTATTTAATCTTCGTTTAGTGTCCATTATTATTATTTTCTAACAAATGAGACTATTATAATTTCGCCCCGAGTCTTTCGGTAAATTAATAACGCGGAGCACTCGAGTAGTTTGGGAAGAAGGGCAAAACGAGTCCCCGTTGTGTTTATTTTATTTAATAACACGATCGGGGCTTTCCTACAAATAACAATTAGATGCGCGTGGTGAGAGCGGTCGGAGGAAACACGGGAAGAGCGTGACGCGGCTGGAGAACCGCTCGGCGCGGCGGTAACCTCCAACACGCCCGAGGACTGCTTACGCGGCGCTACAGCGCTACAGCGACGCGCGGAAGAGGCGGCTCCGCGTGACCTCATTCGTTGGCGACTCGCGCTAAAGGTTTTTAAAAGAGTCATTATTAATCTATTGGACGAGTTTATATAAAGGACTAGCGTGTGAAACTGAAACCCGGAATTGGCGTAGAAAGAACCAAAGTAAAGGGTGGAATTCATATTGCGGTGGTTGATGTACAAGGCGACACGTAATATGTCGCCGCGTCATCTTCAAAAGCTCTGTATCCCAACTCCTTTGCTCGAAGCCATGCGATGTTTATAGGACAGCTAGTTTATAACAAACTACCACAAGCATACATTACTAATTAAATCGTTTTTTCAAGATCTGGTGAAATCATCTGAAAGAGTTCCATAGATGAATAGAGCTGCCTTAAAACAGAAACGAACTGAGCAGTATTTGGTCATCGAGTGTCGGGAATGAAACGAGTATTCTGGTGAAAATTAACCCCAATTCTAAACTCTTAGTAAACTGTAAAACTGATCGTGTGCTTATTTTATATTTCGTTTTTTCATATATTTTTTTTTATATATTAATTCTAATTATTATTTTTTGTGCCAATATGTAACATGTACGAGTTTAGCTGTAAATCGACCGTATTTACTTTTTTATCACATTTTAAATAATTTTCACATTGCTTGTAACTCTCATTGTGACAAATTTGTATTCTTGATTGTTACTCTAGTATAATTTTCTCTTTCTCCTATTTTATTCCAGCTTGTTACTTTTATTGTGTATCCGTGTGCTTTTATTTTTTTTACTAAATTGTGTTATTTCTGACTCCTTACTTTGTTCTATTTTTCATAAATTTTTATTCCAGCTTTCCACTTCTTTTGTGTATCCGTATGCTGTTTTGAAATGAGCTGTAAAAGTACCGTTTTCACTTCCCTTTCTTCCTCTTTTCTTGCATATGGCAAGTTACTTTCATATTTTCACATATTTTTTTAAAACAAAAATCATGATTTTTGCTGTAATTCATTTACCTTATTTTTTAAAGATCTAGATGGCGATAGCGTAGTTGTATCAAATAATAATGTAAACAAGGTACATAAATAACATAAGTACATGTACATGATATATATGTGGTTGATCTTGGGTAGAATCGGTGAACGTTACATTGTGTAAACGTTACATCACTAAAGCCAGCTTTAAGAAGACTTCCATACATACTTTCTCATATAAATAGTTTCTGCGAGACATATAAATATAATTTATCTTAATAAATGATTATCTTTCTATGGACAAAATCTAGAAATTGTGTTCTTAGAACATACTCAAAAATATCCTTT
This sequence comes from Agrypnia vestita, assembly GCA_016648135.1. Taxonomy (NCBI): domain Eukaryota; kingdom Metazoa; phylum Arthropoda; class Insecta; order Trichoptera; family Phryganeidae; genus Agrypnia; species Agrypnia vestita. Next base: position 63,933 of record JADDOH010000592.1, on the reverse strand, counting down.
ATTACTATTAAAATGAATGTGTGGAAAATCTATGTTCGATAGAGATCTTCAAATGCTCTAAATGACATTGTGCCATCAGAAATTAGATGATTTAATATTAAAGTTCTGTTTGAAATTAAAAGACCTAGAAAGGTCAAGAAAGGACGAAAGTAGACTAAATGTAGTGGAATAAATAAATTGTGAAAGAATATGGAGTAATTTAAAATATGTTTTATGTATAGTTTCGAGAAGAGCAGTCCTCTTAATCATCACGAAGTATCTGCATATCTTCCAATATAGAATAGTTTGCAGCATAATCGATATAATAAATAAAAGGGTGCTGCGATGGTTTGGTCATATGGAGCGTACGAGTAAGGGGAGATTGGTATAGAAAGAATGAGGCGAGTGTTGAAGGCACGGTTACACGACGTCCGCGAAAGACATGGTATGATAAGAAATTAAATATTGGAGGATGGCTCTGTTTAAAGCTTCAACAACCGAAGAGCGCGTATTAGAAGATGTTTCAAGATAAACGATACAAATATCTTCTCTGCCTATCACTGCAGGAAATTATACATGGGAAGCTAGTTAATTAGTTAGTTATCAAAGATAAAATTTTTAATTATTCAGATAATTATTAAGATTTTATCAAAGATAAAATTTTTACCAAACTATAAAGAAAATGGAGCGCTTGTAACTTTACTACCTGTATGAGACGGAGGTCCTAAAATTATGAAGGCTTCGATGGCTTGGCCGTATAAGCGTATGATGCGCAACCACGCGACTAGATAGGCCTAAATGAGGTGGCAGGACAGTATAAATAAAGGTTTTTATCCATTCTCGGTGTCGGCAATTGGCGGGAAGTAGCGCAGTGTGGAGTATGCTGGAGAAGACCAGGGTCCAAAACCGATTTTGGAGCCTGGGATAGTGATGGTGATGAAATTTCTTTACATAAAAATACTAGATTAGGTTAGATTTGTTTATTGTTTCGTCCATATATAAATACGTTTATTAAAAAAATACCACTGCTTTTGCATCGGTGAGCGTAGGGATCTCAATTATTCGACCAATACAATCCAAGAAATCTGGCGCGCATGACTGCAGGGATTATTATTTCACGGAAATTGACCCTTTTGATCGCTTATTTCCTTTTCAAATTAAAATTGGTATAACTCCTCTTTCTTTGTTACTCTCATATTATGTCCAACCAGTATTTACTTAAAAACATAAATTTTAGCATTTTTAAACATCTACTCGTACATGTAAAACGTGATTCAGCAACATTCATATTTTGTATTCATACGATAAGGAGTTCTCGAATTTCGCACCGAAGATTCAATCGCGTTGGCGCCCATCCAATTCAGCCCTACTTTGTTAGCATTTTTATTTAGTTTGAAAATAGTACAGTGATAAGTGACATGTTTACTTACACGTTACAGCGTGTTTCTAAATGTATTTCAAAAATATTAGAAAATTTTGGAGGTGGTACAGCGTGGTAAACACTCTCGGATAAAAACGTGTAACATATAACACGACTACATTCTAAATTGATATATTTTAAAAATATCTGTGGTGGTTTGGGCATGTATAACGTATGAGTAAGGAGAGGATGGTAAAAGAAAGTATACGTTACGAATGTTGAAGGCGATGGGAACAGGCATTCACGAAAAACCTGACTTGATCACTAAGATCAGATATTTAATTATCGAGCGCCTTTGTTAGAAGATTCAGCAATCGACGAGCCTGAAAGTGAACAAGACAAGAGTGGCAAGCCAGTAGATGGTAACTAAGTTTTTTTTTATTAGGTGACAGCAGATCGGCCGCGAGCTCGAAAAGTTTCCATCTAAACGCTACTATTGATCGTTTGGATACAAGATATTGAGATTTATTAATATTGGTGTGTGGCAAGGACAAGCTTGTTTCGTAGCAGCAATAACTAATTTATCCAGAAGCCAAGCGGTGACTTCCTTCACCTCGTATGAGATCACATACATGTAATGAATAAGTAATGACCGGAGCCTTGGCTTACTAAAATACATGAATCAGACGGGATGTGGTTAATATCGTTATTGTTTTATTAAGCGGAGTCATCGACGGAGCTTTCAATTAATTGGATAACGTGACACGATTACGAAGGAATATGAACAAAAAATATCGTAATTAGGCCATTTAATGTGCTGATTTTGATGTGAGATTGGCTACTAGAATTTTAACCAAAACTGTGAAGTTGGAGTCGTTGATTTATTATATATTTATCAATTATTAAATAAATACTATTGAGTGTGCACAAATTTTGATATTTATTTATTTAGAGTATTAACAAGTTCACAGTACAATAAATCAAAGAAACATCTTGAAATATCCTACTGGAGCTCAATTATGAATGACTCAATATATTAATGTAATTTCAGATCTTAACGCTAATCTAACCAATTATATAAGATATAAAACAAGAGAAAAGTGAAATAAACAAAGTATGACAACAGCAATAAACAATGTATGAAAACAGTAATAAAAGCAATAAATCAAGAGAAAAGTGAAATAAAAAAAGTATGAAAACAATTTTTAAATTAGTTTTTAAAACAAAACTAGTTTTTAAAACAACGGTTTTTAGAACAACACTCTCCCAAACATCGCATTCTTAATAATACTTGAATTCGCATTGAAAATATCAATACTTGTGCGGTTCGTTAGCTCGTTACATGACCTACTCGCTCGTAAATTAAGGAGTTCCCTTGCGATCTCGTATGGTGTCTCGGAATTGAGAAAGGATGCGACTGTCGTGTTGAATACTTAGGGATCCTGATTCTAATCTTTTTCAGTTGATATGGACAGTTGATTTTGCCAGAGATTAATTTTACTAAGAACATTATGTCGGAGTACTCTCTTCTAAGTTTTAATGGATGTAGGAGAGGTATTTGATGATTCAAATGTCTTCTACTCAAGAACTTTAAGAGAATTTTCTGGTATCTTTCAATTCTATTAATATATACAAAGTTTTGGGGATTCCAAATACTTTGTACATATTAATATAATATAATATAAAAGGTGATTCGGTTTAAATTGTTTATTTTATGTCAAAATTCTCAACTTACTTACTCTGTGTAACATTAATATTCAAAACTTTTAAGGTTGAATGGTAAATGTCAGATGATACCTTGTCTCCCACGGACACAATGTGATGTTAACTGTAAAGTACACCTGTTGCAGGCGTATATCGACTAACAAATTGAGGCAATATTGGCCTTACTCAAGTATCGATAACATTGAACATAATAAATAAAAATATTGATTAACATATAAAATACCTCATGCTTTGAAAACTATCATACCGACAAATTATTACAATTGTTAATTTTTTTGTTTCTTAAATTTTAGAAGCTTTAATAAATAATTCTTAGTATTTCCACATAAATTAAAATGAGTGTACTGATTACAATGATTACTTAAAGTAACTCGCACAAAATTAGATTATAAAAATAATCTGATATAGCGTAAGCAACGTCTTCAATAACTGAAAAATGATTTTGTAATAACATTTTTCATATTAATACAAACAAAACACTTTATTATAAAATATAAGTTCTTAATTAGTTATTTAACTCCCGTATACTTATTTTTTGCTCTTGTTAATGTCTATACTTCAATTTTTAATTTTTAGTATACGTTGTATCCTGATAAAGGGACCATTGGCTCCGAAATAAATTGATAATTCAATAAATAATGGTTTTATATAAAGTGTATTATATTTATTAATAGTATAAGCAAATTCATAAACTTATGTATTCTATACTGAGCTAAGGAATAAATAATTGCTACCGACCTCACAATAAGTATATTTATATACCTATAAAAAGAAGCAGGTAGTGGCTTACGAACGTTAATGAATTCGATATATATAATATTCCTGTAATATAAAAAAAAGGTTTTTGCAGGCTATTAAAATATCGACCGAGAAGCGTCGATCTACCTCAACTGAATTGAAAACAAAATAAAAATTATAAACAAGTCAAATGAACCAGCTAAAAAATCGTTAATAAATATAAATCTCAACAGTCACGTACATAATAAACAATGGATTCTCTTCGTACCCTGCTGCTTTCCTCGGAGGTCACGCTGCTTCACCCTCCAATTAGTCCTACTATTTATTCTGATTACCAGGGCCGATACTCCGATCTTCTTGCAGCCCGTACCTCCTCGTAATGTTATCAGCTCGATCACTTAACAGACGATACAATGCGTAATTGATACTCGTTAGTTTATTGAAAAATACAGCCGGTAGTAATAATGATATACTGCACAGAAAATGTTACGTCACTGCCGATGGACGGGGCCTGGGTGGAGGAACCCAATTTCAAATCGAATTAGTTGCTGTAACTATTCATTAAGCTGATACACAATAAATTGTTAAACGTAATAATTTGTTGTGACCAGATGACTTCAAATGGATGGCGGGCGCGGCATGATCAAATGGACCGACTAATAACCGACATTACTTTCTACTAATAACGTGGATACGCGATTTACAAATTCTTTAGAAATTTTTAATGTTGAATTATTATTTCTTCATCTCTACCGTCTAATTGTAATGTTGAATGAAGCAGCTTATATATGACCGTCTGTGAATGTCGATCTCTCGATATTTATTTTACTGATTGTTTATTTCAATTTTAAAATAAATAAAAACTAAAAAGGCAAGGCCCATTCAAAACATATAAATATGATATATACATACGTATATGATAATAATGCGATACCTACATCGAAAGAAATACTATTAATGCAGTTTCATTGAAACAACAAGGCGAAAACGCCCAAGTTTTTGGTAAAATTTTTGATATATAGGCGGCAGCAGCTGGCAGTGGCCATTACCAAAAAATGGCGAAATATAGATTATTTTAAAATACTAATAGATTATTTAACGTGTAGAAAGATTGGATACTTTGTTTTTTAAGTGACTCAAATAATAAATAAAGTAAATAATATTTTTACGCACTAAATATTCATCATCATCATCATCATCTTCATCCCCTTGTCCAAAGACTCGACAAAGTGTTTCCATTTTCCCCTGTCTTGCGCTGCTTCTGCACGAGTCAACCAGTCTAGGCCCATTCTGTTTTCATACACAACACTAAATATGATCTATATGTATTGTAAAACAATCTGTATATTTCACTACTTCGTACAATTTCGCTACTTTGTTGCTGTTTTTTTTTTTATAGTGGCAGGGTACGCACTACATAATATATATTTTTAGAGCAATCATATTAAAGACATTTTTACAACTGGAATTTTTCATGTACTATTTATTCGCGCTAACATTGTATTCAGTAAAGACACACGCTTTATTTATTCTTCAAAAGTCTGTCGTTAAGAGCCTGGCAGCGAACAATGTAACGATATTACTGTAAAGTGTGATTACATATACACTGCCGTCTTCTCATTATGACGACATAGGTTCGTATAGACATTATATCAGGGGAAGGGGCGACGTAAAGGGGGAGGGGGGAAATGTGGCCTATGTTTTCCGCCGGGTCCTAAAGTATAAGTATGCAAAATTAGTTCAGATCGGTCAAACGACGTAGGTCGTATAAAAACAGACAGACATTGAGTTTTGTAGGTATAGATCGTAAGCGCTCACCTTTTAATATTGGAGAGCGAGGCAAACATTTTACGGCCGGAAATTTATTTTTTACTTTTTAGTATATTTAAATACAGGTATAAGCGTGTTTTTTTTAAATATGTTATTTTCATGTTATATCATTTTTGTATTCTTTATATTTTTATGCGTTCTTTTTAAATATCAAAATGGTATTAGCTTGAATTAGTTTGCTAAACTAGAAGCTAAAATTTGTGGAACAATGTGAAACAAGATATCAAATAACATTCGTGCACCTGCGACACAGAAACTATTAAACAGTCGTCATATTTCCAATATTATTGAACTGAAGAAAGCAGAACTGTTCCTTATCGAATAACAAAGGACATATCGATGACAATACAATTTAAGTATTTTTCTTGAAGTTATTTCTTCATATTGAATTTCGATACAACAATTATGAATGTTTTGTCATAGATGGAATAATACAAACTAGCTGTAACCCGTCAAAAATGACGGTACTTTTACATGCCGGTTCGTAAAGAATAGACATTTACTTATTTATGGCCGACACCCATGAAATAGTAATAACGACTTTTATCAAAATATTTGAAGAATTTTTTTATATTTCCTCTGCCGGCAGTTAATGGAACTATTTTAAACCCTGGCGACTATGCCGGGCGGAACACGAAATGATTCGCGTCTTTGCTAAGTTCTATATGTACTGTATTTTTGACGGTTAATGCAGGCTCGGTGATAGCAACATCGCTATTGTTGCCGCCTTCGGGTTTGCTGGTCCCATATGCGAGCGTTTAATTTCGTTTTTTTAGCCGTGAATTCGAACGAAATTACAGACGTTACACGAAGTTACAGGGACAGACAGACAGACATACGGACGGACAGACAGACGTACGGACATATTCCGGACGGACAGACAACGGAATTATTATGTTTGATTAATTTAATCTTTATAGAGTTGAACACAAACATACAGCTTAGAATCTACATATCTATATTCGATAACGAACGTTCCTTTATCGTCACCATAAAACGAATAATTAGATATAATATAAATAAATAATACAGAAAAATTATCATGTTATGTGTTTTACAAATTATTATTCCTTGTAAGCGTTGGGAAAAGTATCGGTGCAACGTAGAGCGCATGATTTGTCGTGTATTTATTGAAAATATTCACATTTAACTTTTTCTAAAATCGATAATTTCTAGATTTAGATTACCACAGTCGCATGCAGCATAGTTCGCATTTATGGTAACAATTTTATATTTTAGCAAGCAAAAGCCAGTGTACGTCTTCAATAGCTCCAAAACCATGAAACGGACAAGAAATTAAAGCAGTATCGTACACATCAGGAGTTCCACAAGGAAAAACATAATGGCTAACAAATGTTTAAAATGCAGCATCATTATTGCACGTACAATAAAACAATCATTAAAATTGTTAGAAAAACCTTGTCGGGAATATCCCAACAAGCCTAAAACATTCTGGAATCGTAGATCTATGGTGCAATAAATGACATTTACGTCAATAACCTAAGTAGGTAACTCTTTCGTTCATTGCCTGTGTCCCTCATCTTTACACGACATCACTCTAACGAACGATTAACACCGAAAGTCCCGGATTCCAGAGGATGGACCTCTTTATACATTTATACACTTCATGCATTACTGAACACCACAATAATTCCACATTATATTCAATAATTCTTCGGATCACTTGGTAGTTGTCTTTAACACCGGTCAACAAATCGAAATGCGTAAAAACGCCATCAAGTGAAAATTTCGAAGATTCCTTGCACCACGATGTTTTCAATAAGCCTACTCACTAAAACGAGAAAGTAAATTGCGACCAAACCAGAAGTTTTTTAAGGTACCTACTTGCGCATATGCGAGAGTGAAATTGTGTATTTTCATTTCTTCCAAGCACGATCCATTTATTTTTTCAGTATTTTTTGTGACATTTCCTCTTCACTACAAGAAATTGTAATCCTATTTCCAGCTCCAGCCAGGAGCTCCCGCAGTGAAGAGCTCGAACGAGACTTCGTATTTCTTCAGCAGTCGTTCTTCAACATTTCTAGGCAATACATAGTCTTTTAAAAAATCGAGCGGTTATTTTACTCACAGAGTTAAATATAAAAAAAACATTATTTATTGTGGATGAATATATCCACACATAAATAAGGCAATGTCCTTTTGTCTACATGTTTCTTTAAAAATCGGCTTAACCTATTTTGATGCGGTCTTTTTTATTGTAGGTATTATATTAAAATTATATTCAAATATCATTCATAAATATGTAAAAAAGATCGCAAGATGTAAAAGAGCTAGTCTACAATACTTAACAGGTAGATTCCTGCCTGAATCAATAGTTTGGAGATAAGCGATATCAAAGTTTGCATTATTTTTCAATATTTCTGACTTATTTTCTAAAAAACGTTGTACTATCATTTAAGTCATTTATATCAAATATGAAAAATTCATTCACTTTAATAAGTCATAAGTCTAATTAAATGATAAAAGTTTGTAAAAAATATTTTTAAATATCTGCAATGACATTTTATTTGACTTATATTAAAGCGAATGATTTTTTTAATATTTCGGAGGTTAGTATCAATTATCCGACATCCTTTACAATAAAATACAACAAAATACAATAAAACACAGATCTATACAACATCAGTCAAACTCCACTAAAATCCTTACTGACTATTAAAGATCTAGGAATTATCTTCATATTCAGAACGGCGCTTACATTGAAACCGGCGCACTTGCGCGGTGGTATCGCGTCTCGTATAACTTGTTGATTTACAACACATTTCTCAATTCTATTTGTTGATTTAAGACACAGTTCATTTTGGTTTGAATATAATTCCTAATTTTCTTTCTCATAAAAAGGTTTTTTTTTGTAATTACACTGACTTCATAATTTGTGTAGAATGTTTTGCTTTGTACACTAATTAATGTCACACTGAGACTATCTATCAACGTCATTGATACCCCTTCAAAACGTTGACGGTATTTTGTCAAAAAAAATCATTATCTACATTACTACAGTCCTCGCCTTACTAGGAGATGTCCGGGAGGTATTCCTGGCAAATCTAGGAAACGATTTCGCCGCCGCAGTCGAGTGTTCTCCTGCTGGACCGTGTTGGTTTACCAAGCCTTAAGCGTCGGTACAAAGCTGACGCGAAGCTCGGCAAGCTTTTTCCGGCAAAAGCCTACGCCGAATCTGTGAACTGGGATCATCGAAAATCCCACCATAACATTATACAGTGACCGTACCGGAGACCTCCTGACTGCCTAGGTCAATTTTATTTTATATTCTGTGTATTCTATTACATTTTTACCGTTTATATTTCTGTGTGTTCATTTACATTGCTACTGTTTGTATTTCTGTGTGTTCATTACATTGCTACTGCGTATGTACCATTATATTTTGATGACTTTTAATAAATTGTTGTGAAAAATATTTCCATTACACATTGGAAAAATATTCTACATTATTTCCACGCCTCCTTGCATACATAACTTGAAACAACCCACTCCGTTCCAAGATATTTGCGAGCTACGCAACATATAAAAACTGTAATAACACGCTTAAGAGTGCTAAATGGGACAAATGTCGAATTCCTTGTACCCCACCCTAGTGACGTACGTGACAAACTACGTATTCAGTGGGCACTGACTAAATTTTCGGCTCGATCGCTTTGTAGTATATCCTTTCACCTTCGTCAGAATTTCGCTTTAATCGACGGCCATCTTAAAAACGCCCTTTGAAGACTGCGAGTCGCGGTTGGAGAGCCGCTGCCGCGTAGAATTCTCCGCACGAGCCGGATGTATGGGGGAATACGGTTTGCTCACAAGTTTATTGCGCAATGTGTGTGAAGTCGGTCATAAAGACAGGGTGTTCGCAAAGCCCCCGCATTGAGATGTATTCAAAACGTCATTTTTTCCGAAATTCGGAATAAACGCGTAAAGAATGAGGAGTAAACCGATAAATAATGTATTTATTGCCGTTTCGTGCTGTGGAAGGTATTCTAATCATGAGAAATGCGAACTCGAGAATATTGTCCTCAAAATAATTTCAAAAAGATTACTTGCTTTGAATAATTTCTTCGTTATTTTCGTGACCTCTTCACGGTTTTTGTTTAAAGGTAAATAATATTCCGTTCACCGTAACATTCGGCGCCTGTTCAAACTATAAATAAAAATGCGAAAAACAATAATAACATATCTGAATTATAATTAACTTTTTCCCTAAAGCCATTAGTTGAAAACTAAATTAAATTCAAATAATTTCAAGCTCTAGGTATTCTTTTAATATTAAACATATTGTTTTTTTAAAGATCTGATAAAATAAATACGTAGGTACGTACATGAATGCAAAAACCAGCGGTCCGTCCGATTAAAATTAGTTGTAATATAAAATAGAGGTTCATGGAGAGGGAGGTGTCTTTGTTTTGCGAAGTCCCTAAGTAATAATGCCATAATATTACGTGACATTTGATACTGGCAGGGGAGATGTCCAGGAAAGCAGATAGGCAGCAACACTATAAATACTTTACAAAACCAAATTTAGATGGCATTAGATGTTATACCAATTTATGTAATTACGTTAGGTGGCCAAGGAGGAAAATGCAAATATTTGGCGTAGCAAATGTAGGGGACGGCCGGGGGAGAAGGAATGGCTGTGTTTTGCGCAGATCCTAAAGAGTAGCTGCGCAAAATTTGGGTTAGATCGATCAAAGGTATAGAATTGTTTAGAAAACAGACTTATTAATAATAAATTCTATGCTTAAGGTCTATAGAAACAAAACCGCCACTAAGCAATTTGTAAGTGATTTTAAAATTAGTACCTACGCTTAAGTAAAATGCTTTTCAAAAATAGAGACATATCTTCAACAACACTTATCAATTGTAAAACTGCCACTCCCTCTATTCTCAGGATAATAAGATTGTTTTATTGGTAACACAAAATAGAGGGTACTTAGGTAGTAGGTACATAAAAAGGAAAAAAGGGAATTATGAAAGTACATATAAAGCTTCTATGAGAACTGTTAAGACACGTTTCAAATAATTTTAATATTCATAATATTAATATTTCATTAGAAGTCAATTGCAAATTAGAAAAGATATTTATTAGAAAAAATTCTCTAATATAATATTTAGACAATAGAAATTAGTAGATATAAATAAGAAATAAAGTGATTTCTACCAAATTTTAGATAACATTAGTACTTATTGCGTAAAATATTTATAGCGTCAAAATTGACGAATGTATAATGTTATATAATCCCCCAATTTTTAGGGTAACAACACCGTTATAATATTCTAAACAAGAGACGGGACGTACTTACCTATTCATCACGAATCTATATTATAATTACTCCAAGCAATGTCGTACGTTTCTGCATTTGGATTTCTATTTGTATACAATAATTTTGCCGTGGTGCCCATTGACGTGTGGCGCAGCGGATAACGCGTCTGACTACGGATCAGAGGATTCCAGTTTCGAATCCTGGCAGAATCGATTTTTTTTTACGGCCGAGAATATTTTATTCGTTGAAATTTTAATTACATTTTTGGTTTTTTATAATGTTGTATAAAAGTAATCAACACTGCGAGAAGAGAAGAGAGTAAGTACCTACCTATCGAACTGTGGTTTATTCCGCTCTGACTTATTAATCGGTTAGAAATACTGAATAAATACTTTGTCTTAATTATATCTAAACTACCCGTAATTAAAAGTGGAAATTTGCCAGATACAATTGGTCGCGAAGCGGCTGACGTAAGCATGGGTAAACAATTGTGTTTGCTGCACAGCAAACACAATTGGCCGCGAAGCGGCCATAATAGCCACCCGCAGGGCCTAGCAGTAAGCAATCGGCGAAGCCGATTGCTTTCCTGCTAGTTTCATTAATTTCGTCACGTCAAAATTAACGAAGCGTATAGGTCTTTTCATATAAGCTTGCGATTGAGTTCGTGTGGGTACAGTAAATGGTAGCCACCGCGTACCCAGGACCGTTCTAAGAGCAAAAGCTTCCATATCGGTCGTACTCAATCGTCTCCAGGTGGACATTTTTTTCAACTAACATGCAAGACCGCGCTACCCCGCGCAAGTCGTATAAACCGTTGCGCATGAACAAAGTCCTTATTTAGGGGGAAAAAATACAAAATTACATATTATACATAAAGAAACAAAATAATGTATATGTAAGAAAATCGCTGTTCGAAAAAATCCGATTTTTTTATTAAAAATCAAAAAAATCGGATTTTTTTATATATATCGGATATATATCAAAAATTGGATATATATCCAAACTTTTTTCTCCTTTTTTGCACACGTCGATTGATAAACACTCGAAATAATTAGGAAATTTATCTTGTACATGAATTATTATTTATTAAATAAATGAATTGCATACTGAAAAAAGGTAATATATTAAATTATTATATATAAGTTATAAAAGTTGCTCTTTATAATGTAGTGTTATGGGTGTTTGTTTCTTTGTGTGAAATAAAAAACGGATTATATTAAACAAACTAAAGTAAAAAAAACAACCGTAGCGCTTTTTTAAAATACAACTAGCGCCATCTAGTAACGACCGCAAATATTAAAAAAGAAAACAATCTTTTTTTAAATACAACTAGCGCCATCTGTCAAATCAACTGATATGTATCCAGAAAGTTTTTTTATATATATCAAAAATAAAAATCAAGCCATAAATGATATATACCATGATATATATCCGCGGATATATATTCTCGAACCCTGAAGAAAATACAATAAGAAATCAAGTACTTAAGTAGGATAATGTAAGATATTGCTTGACCACAATAACTTTGGAACTAAAACCAGCCCCGCCCGCACCCTGCGGTAACCCCTCGCCCTGTCATTCAGTACAATTTTGTATTTGCTCGGGAACTGTGACATCTTGATTACCAATAAACACTGAATTATTATGTCCAAAACATCCTAAACAGTCCAGGATGGTGCAAGAACAATTCCCAATGAAGTATTAAAGTTTTGCGAAGCTGAAAAAGCAAATAATGGACCGATATTACCGTCTGACAGTTTGACAGATAGAACGGCCGCCATTACGGCTTGGTTTCTTTAATGCTGCCCGACCAAATTTCTGTTAAAGTCTACGACCCCGGTCACCGGACGTTCTGTACATTATGTATTGTGTAATAAATTTACACCCTGGCAACTTCTGTTACGCGACAGGGACGCCCTCCCTCGCACGCCAATTTATAGTGGTCGCATTCTACACAGGTAGAGAGAAAACAGTATACTCATTTTATTATTCTATTATATTAGGTCCTTACATATGAAATTGGCGTTTTGCCGTACTGGCAAATTTGATCTCAAATATCTTTTCTTTGATTAGGAATTCCAAATCCAAATTTATACAGCTATTTACTCATGTATTTGTGTTTTGAAAATTATAATTCATTTGTTTTTTCCTCAATTGTTTTTTTCTTTGCGTCACTCAGTTTACAAAATGAAAAACTTGAAATATCGCGTTATTTACGAGTACGAGTTCCACCGTGGCACCAGTGCTGCAGAAACGGCTCGAAGGATTAATGATGTGTATGGCGACGGTGCCGCAAAAGAAAACACAGTGCGTTTTTGGTTCCAACGGTTTCGTTCTGGAAATTTCGACCTGCAGAACAAGCCCCGTGGACGGCCGGAGACCAAAGTTGATAATGAAGAATTGAAGGCTATTGTGGAAGCGGATCCATCGCAAACCACATCCGAGTTAGCTGCAGGCTGCGGTGTTAGTGATAAAACTGTTTTAATCCACTTGAAGCAAATTGGTAAGGTGAAAAAGCTTGAAAGGTGGGTACCTCACGAATTGAGTGAAGCAAATCAACAAACGCGCGTTGACTGCTGCGTTGCATTACTCAACCGGCACAATAATTAAGGGATTTTAAATCGAATCATTACCTGTGATGAAAAGTGGATCCTGTACGATAATCGGAAGCGCTCATCGCAATGGCTGAACCCTGCCGAACCAGCCAAACCATGCCCCAAGCGAAAATTTCTCCAAAAAAGTTACTTGTGAGCGTTTGGTGGACTAGTGCTGGTGTCGTTCACTACAGCTTTCTTAAATCTGGCCAGACGATTACGGCAGATGTCTATTGTCAGCAACTGCAAACCATGATGGAAAAGCTAGCTGCTAAACAACCGAGGCTGGTTAATCGCTCTAGGCCACTGCTGCTTCATGATAACGCTAGACCACACACTGCACAACAGACGGCTACCAAATTAGAGGAGCTTTAATTGGAATGTCTAAGACATCCACCGTACTCTCCGGACCTTGCCCCAACAGATTACCATTTTTTTCGAAATTTGGATAACTTCTTGCAAAGGAAAAAATTCAACTCCGATGGGGCAGTCCAAACCGCCTTCAAAGATTTTATTGATTCCCGTCCGAATGGTTTTTTTAGTAAAGGCATCGATGAACTACCTATGAGATGGCAAAAGTGCATAGACAGCAATGGTACATACTTTGATTAAATAAATATATTATAATAAAAAAAAACGGCTTTATGTTCCTCCCATACTAAACGCCAATTTCATATGTAAGGACCTAATATGTATACTGTTTAGTGTGGGTACAGTGCGTAATACGAGCATTGTTTCATTGTGTTTAGTTTACGGATACGCCCCTCTCGTACCTATAAACTTAACACAACTAAACAATGCGCGTATTACGCACTGTACCCACACTAACACAATTGCAAGCTTATATAAAAAGATCAATACTATGTTATACAATTGCGGTCAGGAAATAATTGTCGTGATAATGCAATCTGTTCTGACTGTCTGTGAATCCAATGAGATCTGAATATTTTCCAGGTAGTCATTTTCAAACTCGTCAATCGGATATTGGCGGTTTTACATCTACACCCCCCATATATTATAGATATGCACGTAGATAATTCAAAACGCAGTTAGTTTAGTTTTTAAAAAGTTTTAAAAAATGTATATTAATTACATTAGGTACTAATGTGAGGGAGAAATTTTGCTTTTTCTTGTTGCTGGAATTGGATATATATTTTTTAAAACTTTAAATATTGTACCTAGAGACAGTTGTAAAAAAACTAACACATAAAAACCAAGTTTTTACAATACTCCCTTTCGCTATGAATCAGGATTCGTGTCTATACACGCGTCGGGCTAATTACTCATATAGAATGATTCCAATTTGAAAAAACCATTAAAATTTCTAAAAATCCAAAATTATATCTACTATAATTTTAAATTTTTTTAAAACGAAAATTTGTTAAATCACTTTTATCGTCGTCACGAGTCTGCCTTTCAGTTCGATTGGATCACGGGAAAAGAGTTAAAGACGATCCAAATATTTTTCGTCAGACAAGCAAGCAGACGCTACGAGTTAAAAGAAAGGGAGTAAAAATAGACGAAATCCAAATAATCTACTTTCTTCCAATTTAAAGGACTTAATGCCAGATAAAAAAACGTAAAACTTTAATACTCTATCAAAGAAATCAAGTCTGTTTTGAAGAAAAATATATAAAAAATAAACTGAAACTAAATCCGATAAAGCAGAATAAGTTATCGCAGACAGAAACTTATACTTTTGTGCGATATTTTCTCAGAAACTAACCTTACTGATATTCCATATGCTCCGCTAAGTTTTCTACATATCTTTTGATTTTTAATAATTTGTTACGCTGTACATTTTTTACATTTGATATGTCTTACATCC
Source organism: Agrypnia vestita (assembly GCA_016648135.1). Lineage (NCBI taxonomy): Eukaryota > Metazoa > Arthropoda > Insecta > Trichoptera > Phryganeidae > Agrypnia > Agrypnia vestita. The sequence continues at coordinate 48,594 of JADDOH010000592.1, read as the reverse complement.
GAATAGCGACAAAATGGTAATGAGTATTCCCCGGCTACGGAGCGCGCCTCGGCGACGAAATACCCCGAGGAATCTAACGAACAGTGACGCAAATTCTTTATGACAATCCACAAAAAATATTTACAAGTTCCAGAAAAGTAATGAATAATTTAGAGACGCCAGCTTTGTACAGACTCTGAAGACAATTTTTTATTTTATTTTGGCAGCCAAACAAAATCAATAACGTATACTGGAAAGCGCGCAGACAAAAATATGGATTAACGATTAAGGTTGATGTTCAAGAAAAGGAAAACTTGTAAGTATAATAAAAAAGTAGATAATTTTTTGATTATACTTATTTCTGAAATAAATTTCGTCCACTTGCCGCGTTCCAAAATGCATTTACGCGGGTGAGACCGGTCTCGAATGCCGTATAAAGGACTAAGTCGTACATTGTCTGTTGTGTTATTTACGTATAACAAGAAGGGTCGGTGAGATGGTTCAGTAGGCGCGTGCAGTCAGTACATTGAAGCATGAGGTGTACGTAACATATATTTTGTAAAAAAATTATCCTTCGGTATATTATTACGCTATATCAAAATATTACGGGAAAGAGATTTTACTTATGTTGAAACGGAACTTCTGTACGGGCGGTATTTATATGGAAAGGTGCCATAATTGAAACGGATTCTATATTTGCAAGGTCCCTTTCCCGGGGCACGCTTCCCGGGAAAAGGACCGCTCCCGCACCGCGGAGTCTGGTCTAGAGGAGACTTCTGCTCCGTTTAGTTAGCAGCTGCCCGACCGAAGTTCCACTTCCACCGACTGCCGCCGTAGAGCAAAGAGACCAGCACCGACTCGGTCGTGTGTGAAGGACAGTAGCCATACAGGATATTATTAGGCTAGTTTAGATGGACTTTACAATGGACTGAAAGAGATTAAATTTAATAACACGATTTATTACACAAATTGTTACATAGTTAATGTACCTAGCTGTCTGTTTCCTACCGCAGACTATCTACACTTAAGTGATATTAATTAGCATTGCTTCTAATTGTCCACTAATCCTGAGCGAAGGCTGGTAATGAAGTAATCATAATATTAAAGCGTGAACTGATCTAAATTGAGATTTGTGTAAGGAATTTTCTTGATGTGTGCGGCGCAAGACCGCCCGCGCCGTCCGTGATGAGGTCATCTCGTAGTCTCCGAGAGTGTGCGCGCACCCCGGGTCCTGAGGCCGCATCCTCCTCGTCCATGGTACAACTGACCTGCAAGCCTGGCCCTCGTCTTTACAGCTCCCGAATATCCCTCTATTTGCAATCGATTTGGTCCACGCTCGGTGAAGATATTAATCAAATTCGCTCGTGATAATAATTTATTGGCTTCTAATTATTAATATTTCCATGCCAACGGACACGTGACTATCGTCCGATGCTGTTAGATCATATAAGACGGTTTTTTTACTGCTAATTCACGGTAGAAACAATGAACTTGGTTCCATTCAGATGCTTGAAGATCCATTATCTTTTAGTTAATTGAATAATACGCGTGCAATTATCTCCCGATTCAATAGCATACTTTACTATTTTTGCAGTGGGTAATCCTCCACTTGTCACAGCAGTTTGTTACGATTATTACCGTAAGTGAATCATATAAATGGGTTTATGCAGTAGTTATACTGGAAGCAATGCAAATTATTAATTTAAAAGAATGACGATTTCTTAGAAACGATAATCCGCATTTAGGTTCACAAATCGTATTAAATTGTACGTGATTCCCGGAAGTTATATAGTATCTATCCATCTGATAAATTATTAAATGTTATTAGATTATGAGGACTTATTAATATTGACATGATGATACAAGACGATTTATGTTACACGAGGTTACGATGATTTCGAGATTTCGAGGTCCTGAAAGAAAATAAATAACAATAATTAGTATGATACCTTAGGCTTTGGCTGACTCAGTAATGGTTGCACTTGTCGATAATTTACCGGGAGGAATTGTTCCTGGATCCCGGACCCTCGAGAATAGTCGTGGTTGGAGTCAGTACTGCATGCGAATAAACTGGTATTCTGTTTGCAGGGCATTTTATAGCCTACGGGCGGCGACGCAACATCGTAGGATGTGCATCCCATTTTTATTTATTATAATTTAATATATTTTTATTTTATTTGAATTACCCCGGTCGGTGCGAAATAATTTCGTGACACTGTATTTCATAGAAATTCCACAGAAGTTTATTTCACACATTAGACATTAAGGGGTTACACCACCATTTTTTATCTTATAGTTTGAAGTAGGTCGAATAATTTGAGTCGTCACTCTTAAGAAAATTCCGAAAATTGGCTGATGATATCTCAAAAACTATTAAGCCGATTTTGTTTGCCTATTATAAATGTTTAACTTAAACTTAAAATTATTTCCAAACTGCTCCAATTCGCACAAAAAAATCTATTTTTTCGATAGGCTACATTATAGACATTACATCATATATTAAGAAAATAATAAGCTTTTTAATTTAAGTCAAACCCTAGCGACATGAGAATTTCCAAGAGCTGCGCGCGTCACGGAGAAGGCCCTTTCCGGTACAACATATAACTCCACCATTTTGAAATTTCAAAAATAATTTGTTAATGAAAAATATTAATCAATGTATACCGTAAACAATGATAGAATTTCATTTGTACAATAGTTACGTCAAAAAATATCTTTGAATTTGAATATATTTTTTGATGCTTCGGGGTGATGTAATCCCTTAGGCTTATTTCAAAGAACTGACTGCAAGCCGCTGTGGCTTAGACATTCGTAATGTAACTCGTAACTAACTTCTTGTGAGAAGAGGTTGGTGAAGAAAAGAAGAAAAAGAAGAAAAAAAACGAACGAGCCTTATAGTAGTCGCATATGACATCTCACAATTAAAAATATCAATTGAGCAGCAACAGAAATTAACCTCAAAATTGAAAATAGCTAAATGCGGAAATATTTATCATCATCTTCTTCTTCCCTTGTCCTAGTAGGGTCGGGGGCCCAAAGACTCGACATGGTGCTTCCATGATCCCCTGTCTTGCGCTGCTTCTGCTCGAGTCAACCAGTCCAGACCTATTCTGTTTTTTTTTAAATCATTTTTTTGTTGTATCTCCCAGCTTAATATGGGTCAGCTCTAATCGTTCCTCTGACATTCTTAGCACATATCCAAGCCACCTCAGTTGTGATGTTTCTATGTGCAGGAGTAGGAGCTCCATGCCGAGTGTGTGCCTTATGTCGGCACTTCTCACTCTGTCCATCAGTGTGACTCCCGCTACCCCCCTTAAAACTCATCTCGGCAGCCTGGTCCCTTGATCTCACTCTCTCCGTCAGAATCCAAATTTGATGGCCATATATTAGAGTAGGCCTGTACACAGATTTGAAAACAGTCGGTTTTGCCTTGACACTATACTTATCACCGCACTATATAAAGAGCGTAGAACTCCGATTGCAGCTCCGATTCTTCTATCTATTTCACCTCCCGTCGCTAGAAAATTCAACCCCAAGGTATTTTAATTTTTCGACTTGCTTCAGCTGGGTCCCTTGTAAGCTGATCGAGCACTGCTCTTGATCTCTTCCTACGACCATAACCTCTGTTTTGGCTGTTCTAATCTTCATCCCTACTTGAGTTCACCCTTCATTAGAGGAATCTGTCCACTCTTGCAGGTCCTCCTTTATGGGCGCCAGCCTCGCTATATCGTCCGCGAAAAGTAAAGAGTCTATTTCCACATCTCCAACTCTCATGGCCCTTGCTATTTGGCTTTTCCGGCTTATCCTATTCATATATAAGGTGAACAGGATTGGCGAAAGTGGACAACTTTGTCTTAAACCTACTCCAACATTGAACTCTTCCGAAATTGCGCCGTTTATTCGTACGCAGCTTTTGCAATCCTCATACAGTGATTGAATTGCCTTGAGAAGGTCTCTCTCTCTATTCCGTATTCGTCCAGCACTGTCCACAGGATGTCGCGCGGCACCAAGTCATATGCTTTCTCCAGGTCTATGAATCCTATATAAATATTTTTTCCATACCCCCAACTTTTCTGGATAGCTTGTTGCTCAACATATTTATTGTCCTATCAGACTTTTCGTAAGACGATCATGGCTGGACTGAGCGCAGTCGCTTATATTCTTCATTTGGCAACTGATTCTACCGGCAAAAGTTTCGGTGATATGAACTGTTACAGAACCCCACCCGTGTAACTTTTAGGATTGCGATTATCTGACGAAGGGATAATTATTAAGGAACGCTTACCACCTGCTCTGCTATAATGCAAATAAGGCACATGTTTGAGGTTGGGAAACACAACCAAATAACAAACAAAATAAATTTAGAATAACTTCCCTTCAACCAAATAAAACATGTTTTGAAAGATGTACTGCCACTAAATATAGTATATTTTTTAAAAGATGCTCGGAACCAAATGATATGGTTCCCTTTATATGCAGTATCGAAGATCCATGACTATCATAGGAGATTTTCAATTCAAATAAGCACAAATAGGCCAATATTGAATTTTCGATGTTTTCATAAATTAAATATTTATTTCGTGTTGCGCACGCTACAGTTCAAGAAGATTCAAACGGAATATTATTTGGATTTGAAATAAGTGAATGCCTTTAGAATGTTTAAATTGTGTTACTTTCGATGAAGTGAAACAAGGACAATGTTATCAATTGTCTTGTAACCATTTGTAATTATAACTTTAATGAATTTGCGAAAAATTATTAAATTTTTCTAATAAATGTAGTATAGTATTTGGTACCTATATAATTGTTTGATACTTTTTTATGTATGAAATCTGTAAGTAAAGAAATTACGGAACTTTAAAAATAAATATCGAGAAAAAAATGGTATTAAAATAAACCTCGATATTACAACCACCATAATAGTGTTCTTCGATAACAGTATTGAAATTTATTTGGTTCTTGTTGAAAATGTGCTCTACTCGATGAATAATCTATAGATATGTATGAAAACTGAAGAAAAAAAATACTAAAAATATGGGAAAAACGTTTACGGCACTGATCTTTAAAAATGTTAAAAGCGGCCCTTCGGTTAGTATAATCAAACAAACCTGTAAGTGTAGAGGATAGGCGCTATTTTCTGTTTAAATAATATAAATTGGTAAATAAAAATGTTTGAAGTAATTATCACAGAAAATAAATATGTATTTCTAACAAAGAATTCAAAATATTTAATTTAAAATGGGCTTTCAAGCGAAAAATTATATTGATGCCCATTAAATCCAATTCAAATCCGTTCGGCTTTTTAGATAACTTGAATAAAAATTGTTGGCTTTCGTGGAAGTGGAATACTTTGGAATTTTCTGGAAAAATACCAAATTTACCGCCTGCGTAAAGAATTCAAATTTTCTGTAGAACCTTTACCATTTCCTTATTGTATATATTATGTTATATATCGAAGGCCGTAAAAGCTATTTGCGTGTAAGCAAATTTTACCAACAACACATGTACAGTGTACATAACGTACCTACTATTAATGAAATGGAATATTACACGTTGAGCGTAATTTGCGTAAGATTAATCAAAGGAAAACTAGGCTTTTTAAAACAATATATTACTGATTTTATATTTTATCTACATTGATAAAGTAGGTTAGAAGTATAATGCACAGGATAGAACGTTATACTCTTATTTCCTGGTTTATCATTATTGTCTCGTTCACTTTCATCCTCACGTTCGTCGTTTGATGCTTCAAGTCGTCCTCCAATACGTTCGAACTGATCGCGTCAGGTCTCTCCTCACTCATACATTCCACATCCCAATATCAATTCAGCGACCCTTTTTTGCTCTGTTCCTTACAATTTGTGCACATTCTTAGAAGTCAAAGACGTACAATACGATTGTCAGGATAGAATTATATAGCATTCATTATTTCTACCATCCTATCTGGACCGACGTATATATATTAAAGGCACATATACTATATACGCGTATATATACATTGTGACGTAGCAACCTCTGTTCGTCACACCTCTTCGCGAAACCTCTAAAGAAATTAATTTATCGATCCCTGCACCAACTATCTGCACCAAAAATTGATTTCTAACCGCGTAGGTACCGCAAATACTCTATGGAACAAAATAATGTCTTTGGTCTACTGCAGATAGTTTCACAGCGGTCGCGAACGGCGGGGACGATATTACAAAATGGCGCATTCGGAATCTGACACTTCAGCACGCGAGATGTGAACCTTTCTGTGAACCCTCGTGTTAATAGAGGGTTTTTCCACGGGAGCGCTTCGCGCCATGGCCAGGTGACGCAGCATGGAGTGAAAGGTGAATCCATTGCAACGCCTGGGGGGCAGCTGCAGAGGTGATGTTCCGGTAATCATCTGCATCGGCAGCCCAAAGCCTCGGGGCGGGGTTGTTCTCTGGACCCATAAGGGAGCAATCCTGCTTCAGATGCGAGGCCAGCAAAATGAAGACCACGACTTGCCTGGTATTCCAATTCTCTCTAATAATCAATTTCACATCACGCCTGGAGCGAGCTGCGTGTTATCTGACTCCGTAAATACAAGAACATGTGCATCAGGTCGAGCGGTTTTAGAAAAAAGGAACATTGCTAAGCACGTGCGGAAGCGGTGTTTGTGCCAGACTATTGTAGCTTCATTGTTTTAAATGTGATATAGAAATTTTGCCCAGATGTTCATTAATCTGCAGAATGTGATTACCACGCACCGACACCCGCGCTGCGTCACCGCCAGTAGTATAAAAGTATTTAGTTCCACTGTCTTTTCCATCCTTGTATGACGCGGCCGCTAGCGCTGATGTCGAGGCGTGGTAAATTAAATCTTCACCTCAATTTATTGTGAAAAAAGGGTTTCAATGTGCAAAATTCCCAAAAATACTTCATAAAAAATTGTCACCTTCTGTGGCATTATTAATTTCTGTTTAAAATTCATTTGAATAAATTCCCCTTCATCTAAATAATGTTTCGTTGTATTACCCTAGTCATTGAACTGTTGCAACTTAAAATAAGTTAAAGTGAGAGACAGCTGGAGTGCAGCGTACACGACACCGGAAGTACCCTGAGTTTGAATTGTAGAAGTAAGGTGAGTCCGATTCTTCTCCGACTGAGCAAAACTGGTGGCGACGAGGAGTTCTGTTGGGAGCAACAGAACTTCACGTCGTAACATATAAGTTCACACTTGACATAAGATTTTCAAATCTGCTTAACAAACCTACCTTCACGCCGTTTCCGCAAGGGGCAGGCGGAGCTGACGGAGCGTCGCGCTCTTCTGTCCTGACACTGCTCTCCACTCGTCCACATTCCTAAATCAAAATATGCAAATCTGCGCATGCAAGCTCGTCGACTGTTGAGGCTCCTGACTGGGCCACCTTCTAATATCTGGTTTACCTGATCATGCCAAGTCTATGGTGGCCGACCTCTATTTCTTGCACCGTCAGCACTTGCTTCGTATATCTTTCTTACGATTTAGTCGTTCAATACGTCCTAGCCATCTGAGCTACCCTCTATTAACTGTGCTAAGATTAGCTTCACATTCCTTCCTAATTTGTTTATACTGTACTCCGTCATGAATGGATTAGCCGCCAAGTGTTCTCATTTCCACTGCATTCAGTTTACTCACTTTCCTCTTCTGCCAGTTCCTACCTTTGCTTCCTTCCTTCCAGGCTTATCTTCCATACATCAGTGTTGGTACCAGACTCCTTTGCGTGCCGCTAGTTTTGCCGTAGTTGACAGGTTTTCTAATATCTGTATAATAAATGTAAATATATTTTAAGTACCTTGCCCGTCACCATTTTACTACGTTCGAGGTGTATTATTTCAAATTAATTTGAATATAACTCGCATAAAAACCTCAGGTGACGCCTAGCTTCTCAATCTAACCCGAGAGCTACGGACCTAACCAAATATTAATCGAAGCCACAGTAGGCGTTATTTACACGCAAACCTAGACTCGGATCCCGGCTGTGTTCGTTGTTGATTCTGGACGGGATTTGGGAAAGTAATAACACCGATGTATTTAAATAATCGACGAAAACGTATCAAGTCACTCAACAAGGCATCAAACATTCAAACAACTAAAGGTAAAGCAATTAATTAGCAATGGAACCCACATTTATCTACTTGTACATAAAATGTTTGCGAGTATGAATAATGTAACATTTTTTATATTTATGGTGTTAACTTTGTTTAATTTCAATCAATATGGTTTACATAAACTTTGCTAGTGTGTTAAAATTAATAATGTAACATTTATTTAAAAAGTTACAACAATTTATTGTAAAAAGTATAACATAAACTCAACTTAAATAGCGCGCTGTTATTACGGTAACGCGATAAGTATATGGCACTACAGAAAAAAAAACGTGATAAACTAATTAAGTGTAGCGATATAAATAAATAGCGGAATTAAAATTAGTAGAAGTAAATTAAAATTCAATTCTGCAGTCAAAATCCTCCGTGTGAAATTTTATAATAAATTTTTGTGGAGCTAGTTTTCTCGTTCGGAATTTGAGGTATTTTATGCACATTTAATACTCTTTCAAGACGACACTTACTTAATTTATAGACAATTTCAATATTCAAACTAGTTATTTTGCTGGATAGAAAGTTTTTGATAAAAAGGTACGAGAATAAAATGATTGGATTTCACGCATTCGAAAACCACTATCAGAAAATGCTCAATTATTAAGGTAGTATGTGTATTGCCATTTAAATTAATCAATCGAAAATTTATTTAATCATTTATTTAAGTACTTACGTTCAGCAAGTTTACGGATTTTTAAACTGGTACGAGAGAAGACATTCCGAGGAATGAGGAGAAATCTATTAATTGAGACATTAACCCTCATATTGGACGCCGAAATAAACCGACGAGGTTTTTATATCGGCTGGTCCATTAGATACGTCGGATTTAATTTTAATATGAAACATAGTAAATTATTATTTTATTTATAAACAAGACATGTTGAGATTAATACAAATACCCTGATTTTTTTTAACAATTTTTGAAGAATTTTTGCAGAGCAGTTTGCTCAATTTCAGCAATAATGCGTTGGATACCGTTTTCAGTTTAGGAATTTTTTGTGTTTCGTTAGCATGAACCTTGGACTTTACAAAAACCCCAAAGAGGAAAAAAAAATTGCATGGCGTCAAGTCGTAAGATCTGGGCGGAAAATTACGGCCAACAAAGTCAGCATTTCTGGAAATCACATGATCAGGAAAATATTGTCTTAACATATCGATGGGTGTTTTTACTGTATGGCTTGTGTATGGCACTATCCTCATGAAACCACATTTCTTCGAGGTACCTATCGTTCAATTGATATCACGATGCGTTCTATATCACGCCACGGTATGATATTCCATATACAGTTTATACACACGTACATTAGTAGACCAGAAAATAAATTGGTACATATTTCATTTCAGCTTGACACAACTCTGTTATGACGGTGATAATATTTGTGCGCAAATACCTCGAATATATTTGGGAAATCGGGGGAAAAACTATCAAGATTAATAAATAAAATAGACCTTTGAAAGTTGAAGTTGTGAAAACATTTAATTTGATAAAAATCGTTTGTTGACGTGGATGAAAATAACGTGGATTAACTAGCAAACTGGTCACTGAGGCAGAATAATTGGAGAACTTTTTAAAGTAAAGCATGTTAAAGCCAGATTACGCGATTATCGTGTTGGCAGAACTTTACGACGAAGCCTCGGATTTACTTGCTGTGAGATAAAGACCATTCGCGTTCGTTTTTGGCTAAGAGATGGGAGTTTCAAAGAAATATTCTTTTCATTCCGGGAACTCAAAGCCCGCGATGCAGTTTTTGTTACTGGCAAAGATGGTGAACGCGCATCTATGCCGAATATGATAGCCTCAAGACCACAAAATGTATATTTTATTTTATTTATTTATTCATTTATTTTTGAGTACCTACATATAATATTTAAAATACTTACTCTATACTCGTGCTGCACTTATATAACTCGTATAACTTTACAGCATAGCTTTTAAATTTATTTTCTGAAGGGTTTCTAATTTCTCAACAAAAATGTGTATTCTATATGTTATTCCTATAATGGTCTATTTTTTTACATTGCACTTTAATGACACACAAGGACTATCAATCAGACTGATAACTAATGTTGTAAAACATTAGTTATCAGTAGGTTTATTTTACAATTTATATAAAATAACTCTGTAAACACTATTTGAATTTTTTTCAATAAAAAAGTGGTGTTTATAAAGTTATTTTATATAAATTATAATTATGTCACCACAAAATAATTTTGCTATATTTTTATATGTTTATTTTACATTTACCAATATTAATAATAATAATTATTTGCATATTTATACTAAATGATAATCAACTATCCTAATTTCGAATGTCTGTCTGTCCGTAACTCGCTGTAATTAGGCAAGAATTAAAATAACAACATTGATGATGACTAGACACTAATGAGACCCGGGCTGATGACTCGGGATTCAATCAGCGCGCGGCTCACGTTACACGCAAGGGTCGTTATTAATCATTATTATGTCCTGCGATTTTTCACGGATTTATTGTTAGTTCTAAATATTAATTTTAAAACATTTTTGTAAAATACTTTTTGCATTTGAAATTTTGTTGATGTTACATATTTTAAGGAAGCAAATGTATTGACGTTTTTTATAAATACTATTCGTAGCGTCCTGTCACCATAATAGTTGTTCCAAATGTATATTTTAAAAGTTTTTTTTATCGTCTTTGTATCAGGTGAGTTTTTACTAAAACGGCGGTATGTAAATCCAAAATATTAAATCATATATATTATTATTAAACATCAATAAAATGTTAAATTTGCATATTTAAAAATTAAACTCCCCCAAAAAAATGAAATTAGTCCCCGCGATACACATTTATATCATTTATTCGTTGCATTTTGATATGTATTTTGTATCATAGTAAAGAATAATAAAAAATCTTTCATAATAATAAAAACAACAAAAAAACGTATTAAGGTGAAATATGGACATGGAGATTTTTTTGAAATTGGCCAACCAATTGAAGGCCACCTCGAGCCCCAGAGGTGCGCAGCCGAGGTACAAAAAGTATTCGATTATTACGACTATTCGATCTGCTCCAGTACAACAACAAAATACTGGACATGTCGTGAATTTATCGGTACATCCTTTTTATTACTATCCTCAAAGGCTCGTGATTTTATAGATTCTTCTTGAGCAACTCCTGATAAAGTTATACAATTTTATAGTCGCCTCCTTTATTCTGCAGCTGGAATCACAAGATCAGTTCGACTGTTAGATGTAGCGACTGTATAAATTATATATCAGTTTAATTTGTCTCGAATCAAATTGGATTCTATAGCCCCCATTTATTGCGATCATTTAACCCCGAACTTTTTATAAGAAAAACCTTGACAGAATTAAAAATACGCAATACCGGTCGTACTCGTCCATAAATTATTACAGTAAAGGCGTGCCAACAAAATGTATCGAACCAAAAAGTTAAATTAAATTAAAATTAAATTACGACACAGTGTACCTTTTTATAAATTGACGTTACTTTATTGATTATCGCTTTGATGTAGATCAGGGTATTTCCGCGGCAACGCTAGTCATCGAGCAATACTTCTTCTTCTTCTGCTTCATCTAGGACTGCGTCCTGTCATTGCTCGGAGCCTGTTCCTGGGATACAGATGTCCAGCTATCTCGCCATCTTTTATGCGGTCTTCCTGGGAGTCTGGTACCAGACGGCAGCTTGTTCGCTGCTATGCTCACTACTCTCTCAGTACAAGCTCTCTCCACATGATCTCTCCAGTAACGTCTTCTAGATCTTCCCCATCGGACAATATCCTCGACGTCACAGGTCCTTCGTATTTCGGAATTCCTCACTCGGTCTCGGATTGTCAGTCCCGCAATGGGTCGGAGAGTCTTCATCTCAGTTATTCTTAGGAGATTTTTTGTTCTGGTAGTGTCAGCCCTTGTCTCGATACCGTACGTCATGATTGGGCGGACACAGGTCTTGTATATCTTCACTTTGCTCTCCTTGAGCATATGTTCGTTTCTCCAGACAGCATTTCTCAAGCATCCAGCAATAGTTGCGGCTTTGTTTGCTTGCTCTCTTACTTCTTCGTAGAGGTCGTTACTGCTGGATATAGCAATACGTAAACAAATAAATATTGTTTTGGGGTAGGTAATGTTGTTGTCATTATACCTATTTCTTTGTGGTAGATACAAGTACAATATGAAAACCTTTTATTCAGCTACAATTGCCCAACTACAGTAATTGAAAAGTCAAAAAGGAAAATAATTAGTAGCCTGTACTAAATACAGATGTAGAAGGACGATAAGACGATGCTATAAAAGTATTGCCAATCGAGATGTATTGCCATCAGAATTGGAGGCTCTTTGTCTGGGAAGAAACAGTATCAGAAGTATTTTTTAGTGAAAAATATTGTGTCATAAAGTTTATAATTTAATGGAACGCATAAATTCACGTCCGTTTCAATGAAAGATTGGCATTTATGTAGTTGGAACAGATTCCGCACTGACAAGAATCTGACGATTGATTAAAGAAATGCCAGCCCGCTATTCTTCAACTAGATTCCAACTTCTTGAGATCAGCACCTAGATTCCAATCTCTTAGATTCGGTCGAACTTTTCATTGAGGATTAATTAAACCGATTCTAAGAAACTGCGTGGAACATGGTTGTAAATTCCTTTTGAATAAATCATCGCCTTCTTTCCCGATTAATAAAAACTGTAAAATAAATTAATAGGTCATGTTCAAAATTGCTCCTTAAAAATTAAATAAAATTAAAAAAAATTAATAAAATTAAAATCGTGCCCGTGGAACTACTCCATCTCCATAATATCATCGCATCTACTGAAAACATCTACAGATAACTCGATTCTCGTTTCATGCATATCAAGGCATGCAGGACAATTGCGCTAAATCTTTAAAATTGTCGCTCCGTCTATTTAGGTGGAATATAATATATTCAACAGCTGCGCTATAATTTAATCTTAAACTGTTCTCATTTTAATATCAAACGCTTTTATCGTTAAGATTATTATGCGTGCAGGCACTTTCAAATTATTGTATTTAAAACATTATTTATAATAGACACATTCCCAGCTTTCGTCTTTTCTCCTTCAAAAAGCATTATCGTTTCGTCAATGTTTCTTTACGTATTGTGAACGCATTTATGAAAAGTTTCTTTACGCACAAACGATAACCATTACATGTGATAACCAATAATTGAGATGCATTATATCACATTAATCGCGACTGTGACCATAAATGTGTAATATTTTTTTGTACTGATATAATAAAAACGAATTCAGGTGGCTTGGAAACATTTTGCGAATGCTTGAATCTATATGGCAACTAGGAAAGGTGGCCGCTCAAGCCCAGATTAATAGCGATAAAAAGCTCTAAGACTATATTATGAAGGCAGAATGGGTGATAACTGGTCAACAAGTACCGAAGCGACGCCGACGCCCAACAGGGAAAGAGGACGAAAATTTTTATGATGTTGATAATATAAAAAGTCCGTGAGATACACAAAAAGTAACATCTAGGTATAAGTTTTAAAAGTACGTCTGTTAATGTTTGTTATACAGGGTGTCTCATAGTTAATAGCAAAAACTTTACAGGTAGATTCCTGCCTTGATAATGAGTCCAAAATATTTCTACAATAATGGCAGTTATGGAGATATGCAATAACAAAAATCGCATTTTTTTCAATATTTCTGACTTATTTTTCGCAAAAGTTGAAATATGATTACGGTATTGATTATCGATTATCGATTATGAAAAATTCATTCGCTTTAATACAAATCTAATAAAATGATAAAAAAAAACCTTGCAAAATTTTAAAATAGAATTTTTACAAGGTTTTTACCATTTTATATAAGTTGTATTGCAGGGAATGAGTTTTAATATAAGTTACTGTAATGATAGTACAACTTTGTTCAAAAAATAAGTTAGGAATATTGAAAAAAAATGCAAACTTTGATATTGCATACCTCCATAACTACTGATAATAGGTCATTGTTAATTGTTACATGAACGACTGATAATCAAGGCGGGAATCTACCTGTAAATTTTTTGCTACTATCTATGTGACACTCTGTATACGTACGGGCCTTTGGTTATCTATCAATCTACAAAAATATTTTTACCAAATATTAGACAGCATACATCAGATTTTACTATGGCTACATATTAAAAAAAAAAAATTAAGTAAAATCTTTACTTATTTTACGAGGAAGTTGAGCGAAGTTCTCTTACGTGCGTACAGTACAAATTTTTAAGATAAAAATATGCGGTTACAAAATATCATTGATTAGAATGTAGGGTCGAAGTTAGCACTCAGCACAATCGATCCGGTGGCGTATAATGCTGCATATTACATAACAGGGCGAACCCGGGCAACATTACGGACAATTTTTTTCTACTTTTGAAGCAAAAAATGAGAGAAGCAGGGGGGAAACGATTTGGTTTCACGACACGGTTTTATGACAAGGATCTCGAACATCATATACTTAACTCTAGCCACCGCTCCTAGCCGTATCTTAACGTTTATTGCTCCAAAGCAAATGCTCCTCTTCCGTCAGAGATCATTCTAGAGGCAAAATGACGTCAAGTTCAAAATATTATAATTTTTGTCAAAAAAAGAACGTCGTAAATAATTTATTTATTATGAAATACGCGCTGTGGATTTTAAATGGATTTTAACCGGAAAAATAGGATATTAAATCGAAGAAAGTCTTAGAAGTGAGCCCTAAATGGTTGGGGAGGGTAGGTATTCTACAAAATCATAGATATATGTATATAGGCTCAAAGGACCTATATACCGATTTGGGGCGGCCATGTCTACTTCCGTGCAGCTTGAAATAAAAACTCATATTGGGCCGTATTCTGAAATAAGCAATATTGCTATTTCTGTATCTTGATATTTATGTATAATGCCGCCAATTTTGACGTTTTAAGTTTGACAGAGTTGAAATTAATGAATTCAATCAATTAGAAAGCTCATTATTCATAATTGTGAATAGCTTAATGTTTGTTTATGTTTTACAGCTTACTGATTAACTGCGTTCATTAATTTCAAATTTGTCAAACTTAAAACGTCAAAATTGGCGACAATGTTTTACTTAACTGTCAAGATACAAAAACAGCATTATTGCTTATTTCAGAGTACGGCTGATTATGTAAAGATAATCCCACATAGCTTTGTTCTTAGAATTAAATTTAACTGTCTCATATTTTATGAACTATCTAAATATTAACAATTAATCATTGATTCTAGAATTTTAACGGACTAAAGAAGTCGATTTACTTACTTACAATGCCACATATGTGAATTCCGACGTTTTTATTTTTAAGTTAAGTCAATAATTTTTATTAGTTAATTAATCAATAATTATCTATAAGAGATTAATCTCGACTTTAAAAAGGTTGTATACAATTTTGTAAATCATAATATTAAAATAAGAAAACAGTAAATGGGTAATATACAGAATATTTTCATAAAAATGGAAATCGACATCCAGAATCGCGTGGTAATATAACGCAGTATAAAAAAATTGAAACTATAAATTTTGATTCCACAATATGCACCTACTCGGATACCCAACTAATATGTTAGGAGACTAAAAACAATCGATTAATGACATGTAAGACGAAAAAAATCTTATCTATCAACCTGCCTGATCACATCTGGCGCAATAATAATTTAAATTCACCTGTTCTATTCGATTAATACCAAGTAAAATAATTCTACATCATAAAACAAACTCGGTACAGAAAGTCTGCAATCTGCATCGTACATTTTTTATTTGCTTTGGGAGGCAAATCTCTTATGGACCTGCCGAAGAAATACCTGTTTTTTTCATCTGCCAAAAACGGGCAGGTGTAACTGCGACCGGGTCCATTGTGTAGGCTGGAGGTAGGCTAGGCACCGCTGGCAGCAGTCTCAAAAGATCGCACTTATTTGGATTTAAAATGCCCAGTAAATAATTCAGATCGAAAGATAAAGTATTTAGTGGAACTAAACTACATTCGCGTACCTTATGCATGTGCTATTTTTTAATCGCATCAATTCTACATATTAATTTTACAAAATATATTTTTTTAATGTACCTATTAAATGATACTTGAATCCTGTTAGTACTAATGGGCTATGTTACATAATTCAAATTTTCCCAAAAAGAGTTTTTATATCTGAAGAAATCATAAAACTAAATAAATGGTTTTGGAACAAAATTGATATCATCGACTCATTTATTCCAATATATTAAACATTTTATTTTGCTATAATATAATCGGTATCAGACATAGTATTGTTTATTCATTTTATGCCATAAAATGTGCAGTATTTTGATCCTAATTATTAAGATCCAAATAAAGAAAATCCTAATTAAAAGAAAATACACAAAACGTTAGATAAAATAATCTTCCAATGAAGCAATGTACATTTTTGTGTAGCGATAATATTGATGTATCATTTTGGTATTTAGAATGATTTTATTTTTTTATATTTGTCTATACAGGACTACATATTTTATATTACTTAACAAATCTATCTATACCTATAAAACTCAATGTCTGTCTGTCGGTCTGTTCTCTATACAACTCTACACCGTTTGTCCGATTCTATTCAAATTTTGCATACTTATCTTTAGGATCCTTAAGGATAACATAGGCGACATTTCCCCCCTATTCTTTAACCCCTTCCCCTCCCCCTGACATATTTTCGATGCAAATCTGTACCGTTCGACGGATCGGACTGAAAATTTAGAAACTTATTCTTTAGGACTCGGCGGGTAACATAGGCGACATTTCCCCCCGTATCCTTATACCTGTACCCCTCCCTCTGACATATTTTCGATGCAAATCTTTACCGTTTGACCAATCAGACTCAAAATTTGGAAACTTATTCCTTAGGACCCGGCGGGTAACATAAGAGACATTTCTTTCCTAATCTTTTACACCTTCCCCTCCCCCTGATATATATTGGACGCAAATCTCTACTGTTTGACCGAACGGACTCAAAATATGGAAATTTATTATGACACTGGCTTCCCACACCGAGGGTTCCGGGTTCGATTCCCGGTGAGGTCACAATTTTAATCGATGTGATTTACTCAAGCCTGGGTGTTTTGTGATGTATTTCACTTCTGTAATTGGGCCTCTTGACCTGTTAAGGCGTAAAAATAAAATAAAAAGACCCGTCGGGTAACATAGGCGACATTTTCCCCCTATTCCTCTATACCTGTGCTGCGTTGAATATGACATGAATACTGGACGACGTTTTTTAATATGATTATCTGGCAAAGAATGTTAATTTGACAATTGACAACAGATAAATTAACTTGAACTATTAAGACATTTTAAAGCATGTTTGCGTGTTTTAGAAGCACTAGATAAAAATATTAATTTTTGAACTCCGCTCTGGCTTATTAATCGGTGTGCTTATACATTATATCCGTTCTGCATTTTGGGACATGAAATAGCGCGTGACCTCGATTTCGCAAATAATTGTTTGGTACAAACAGGGCGTAATTCTCTAGCAGGTTCGGGGCATCAATTTTATTTCTTACAATTTTAACTCCCAAACATGACTAGGCCCTCCTGTCTGCGCGACTCGAGGCTGCGGTAGTTGCATCCCCTCAGCAGTACTTCATGGTTCATGAATGTAGGATATTCTCCTGTTCTGCGCATGTATAAATAGCGCAAGAATTTCTTTTGAATCTGCTCAATCATGTCGATGTATATTTCCTTTGGTGTGGGCTCCACACTGCCATTCCATATTCCAATGTTGAACGAATGATGAAATTGTACATTTGCTCGATGCACTTCTCATTCGAAAATCCTTTTGATTTATGTGTTACGAAACCTAAAAGCTTATAACACATTGTAACTTGTTGGTTTATGTGACTTGAGAAAGTCAGTCTGGCATCAAAGACAATACCGAGATCCCTGATCCCAGCAACACGTGAAATTTTTTCTTTATTGATCGTATAATATTGATTGATTGAATATAGTCACTGGTCGCAGTGGCCACCATTGGCTGCGAATCGCTCAACATAGCCGTCATTGATATCTGCCATCAGCGACAGTCGATTGTAAATATCAATGGCCGCGCAGCGGTCACTACCGGCCGCGAAGCGGCTAACGTAGTCGACCACATTATCAAGCAGCGAGCAAACTACAATTAATTAATAATTAATAGCCGAGCAGCGGCTACCATCGACCGCGCAGCGACACAGACAGCCGCCCGCAGCTGTCTGTGCCTAGTTGCTTAACTGCTAGTGTTAATAAATTACAGACATTATTAAGTTTTCATTACGCGTTTTAACAACTACCTCCATTACCCTTAAGTCATACTAGTAAGAAATCGTCGTACCTACGTTCACGGATACGTCACATACATATTTACTAGTCACTTCGCGTTACACACATATATCCACACGTTTAACTACAGGATTCCATTATTAAAGCTGGGCCCGCAACGCACACTTCGCAACAATGCGGTATAAGGCAGATACGAGCTTTAATTCAATTTATGTGTTTCGTTAAATTTTCAATTTCCCGCTTTTACAACATCACGGTCGACGATAGACGAAAAGGCCCTGTTGAAGAGAGGACCGCTATGAGCAGCATTTCCAATCTGTAATAAATATATCGATTTGATGCAATTGTTTGCTTTGTGCTACTTATTAAATATTTTATAGAGTAGGTAGGTAGGAACATATTTGGAAATACATATCTGTGAATACGAAATTAGAAGATAGTAGGTACGAGTTATTTTCAATGAAAATTTACGAGAGATTTATGAACTGAATGCGGAATATCAGGCATAATCAGATAGCGACTACGTTCGTAACGTATCAGATTACTTTTATGGGTAAGTTTGTTATTAGGGCTGGAAAAAAGATCGGTTGATTATAAAAATCTATATTTTTATCACACAAAAACCAACGATTGTTAAAAATTCAGTGACGTTTTGTTAAATGAATATTTGGCGCATAATTATTTTTTGATTGAATTAACATGTAGCCCATTTACATTTGTTGTAATACTAATATTAAATATATATCATGCAGAAAATCGAAAAACACAATCTCTTAAACAAAAATGATAATGTTGCTTTTTTTATTAAATTAGTCTATATTTTTTTTAACTGAAAAAAATTCGCATTCCTGACTGTGTATTGCGCTACATTGTAATATATTGGAGCATGTTCAAAGAAGTGTTTGAGAGGTGTAATATCTACGAATTAGTAGCGGCAAAGATCAAGCGAAAAAATTAAGTATCTTTTCTACCTACCATTTTTAATTACATACGTTCTATAGATCTGAGAAACTCCCTATAAAGTCTGCTGAATTAATGTTAAAAAATATATTTATTTTTTATAGTTATACAGCCTGATTGATTTTTTTAAACTTTTATTTTCCTTATATTGTGTACAAAAAATTAATTTAGTAACGAATCCATCAAGAAATCCAGAAATTCATCTATAAATATGATGTGAATATTAACACAATAACTTAACGAATAACAGTCCAAAGGAACATAAAATTAAATAATATTAGTTTAAGAAGCTTAAGGACTTACCGAAAATTTACATAAATATGTTCTACAATATATTACCTTTAAATGCCGATTCATAGAAAAGTGTTAATGTAAATATCTCAATTTGATAAGACATTTCCGTCTATTATTATAAATATTTTATCTTACTAGAAATATAATATCCAACTTTTTTTTTTTTTTTTTACAGTTTTAATTTATTTTTTAAAAATATTTATTACATTAAACATATGCCAAACTGCACAGCAGTTTTACGGCATGGTTGCCTTCAATATTTGACAATAATTTTTATTTTATAATGAAGATAGTAGGTTATTATCGAGTGATGCATATTTTTTTACAAGTGATACATGATATGTAATTATAAATTAATGTAAGATTAGGTTCATAGCTTTAATATATGTTCTTTTAGCTTGTACTTTTTTGAAGCCAATGGAGTTTTTTTGTCTTGCATCATCTCAAAGAATTTTTTATCTAATTTATTAAAGATTCTTGGCACAATACATTCTCTTTTCCTTTCGCCATACACGTTGTTAGTGATTGGTATTCTCATTGTTCGTCCTGTCGATCTGGTTGCATAGTTATGGTGCGTGTCAGTGTGTATATTAATATTATTTATCATTTCTTCTAGTATTATATTATATTTTACTTTTTGGTCAATTGGTAATATTTTGCATACTTTGAATAATTTATTATAATCATCCTTGTACATACATTTGGTTCTATTATCTACCATAAGTTTTAGGAATCTTAATTGTAACTGTTTGATTTTATCAATGTATGTTTTATAGGTAAGACCATAACTGCTCACGCCATAACTGATAACCGAGTCAACCATCGCGAAGTAAAGAGCGTACAGTGTGCCCCTTTTTTTTAGTGTTTTTATTTTTTTTAATATCGAGAGCATAGTTGATGTGAACATTTTTATTTATAGTTAATCAAATTATTACGAATTAATTATACGGATACTTCATAAAATAAATTCAACATAAAATACAGTAAAGCTTCAAAAAAACTTTTATACACGCATTTTTAATTGTTTGAAGAAGCATCATTTTTTTAAATGCTTGCATTTTAAGTTATTCAAGTCTCATATTATATGAGAGCATCAAAAATTTCTAAAGTAGCCCTGTGCTGAGTTTTTGCCTTCGAAAGGAATATGTTTCTAAAAAATATATGTACTTTTACCCACGTAAACAATATTTCACGATGCGTCGTGTACGCGGTTTCGAGATTTTGTCTCTCTTGCTGATCTCTCAAATAATCTCCAGATCAAAATCGTACCACGTGCACATGGTATTGAGACTTATCTCGTCTAAATCATTAGAACGGCAAAGCATTTTGGGCCTATTCTAATATCACTGAGAAAACCTCGAAGGTTACGGTGCGCCTCAGGCATGCGCAACTCACGTTATTGTAAAGGTCGAAATTCCAAAAATAAAATAGGGTTTGTTTTTTCCCGCCAGACTGATAAATTTTCTCTAATCATTCTCAATAACGGCTTTTACTCTCCGCGGAATACATCTATTTTGATTAATTAAACAACTCCCCCGCCGATTAGTTCTCGCAACCCCGAGTCGTCGGTTCTCGCAATTCTCCACGGAGCGGGGCGACTCGCGCTCGGTTCATCAATACCGCCGAGTCATTACTTTTGCCAGGACTCCACTCGACATATGGCAAAATGGCTTATGTCATGATTAATGCGCTCTTCGCTGGATCGCGACCCTCGCCGGCTCTGCGGGGAAAGAGCCCCGTTCCCATTGATTTCTACGTCAAAACATCGCGTGGTACTGATACGTATAATATCAAAATCCAACCATAGAAATCAAATGATACGGATATTTATTCTAAAGAATCCAATTTCTGTATCACAAATTTCCCTCGCGAAAAATTTAAATAAAAAAACTGATTCGATTTTCGAGCTCATTGAAATTCGTAAGCTGATTGCCAAAGCAAGATTGTGAAACTTATCGACAAAATAGCATTGAAGTATCTTACGCACAATATTAAAATAAAAACCTAACCCATAAAAACCAAGTTTTTATTTTACTCGCTTTCTTTGTAAATTAAGTTTACCATCGCGTAATTAAATAATTGATTGACTGAAAATGAAACATGTCTAGAAAAAAATCTATGTCAAAAATATCTAAAAATATCTCTTTATCTCCATTTGAATTTTCTTTTCGTTTTATTTCCTCTTACATTCCTTTTGGCGAATGAAAATCTTAACAATTAAAGACGAATTAAAATATATAACATAACACTAAACTTACAGGACTTTAATATATTTCTAAAA
Source organism: Agrypnia vestita (assembly GCA_016648135.1). Lineage (NCBI taxonomy): Eukaryota > Metazoa > Arthropoda > Insecta > Trichoptera > Phryganeidae > Agrypnia > Agrypnia vestita. Next base: position 26,682 of record JADDOH010000592.1, on the reverse strand, counting down.
TGTCAGATATTTTGAGCTTTGATAAGACACTTCATACTTTGAAGATTAAATTCTAATAACATTTGTCAGTCAATTTAATCAAGATTTTGATAGATTCAATTATCAGCAATATCGTACTTTATGAATTTCCAGCGTCAAATGATTTAAAATAGTCTGAATCAGATTTGAGTAAAGTAGAATTATTCAAAACTAAGCAGAAATCTAGAAGAAATTAATTATTATTTGATTTCTTCCCAAAAACCGAATTTTGCTGTCATCTGTGAACCAATTGTCATAAATATTCGAATTCGTAGTGAAGTACCTATTATGTCGACGGAGTAATTCAAATTTTAAATATTCCGTGACGTCATCAGGCCGCCGCAAACTTTTCTGTAATGATTCAAATTTGAAAAAAACGATTAAAATTTCTAAAAATCCAATATTATAATATAATTATTAATTTTTTTAACGAAAATTTGACAGATCATTTTTATCGTCACCACGAGTCTGCTTGCAAAGTTTCATTTCGATTGAATCACGGGAAAAGGGTTAAAAATCGATCCAAGCAAACAAACAGACGCTACGAGTTAAAAGAAAGTAAAAGGAGTTGGTTACTTAGTTTTGATGGTGAATGAAACGAAGTATTCGACGAAAATCGCTGTAAATAATATAAAATTATAGAATTTAATAAAAATATTCAACAAAAAAGTCTGTTTAGTTTATACAGGGTGTCCCGTATCTCGACGTCAAGCCAAAATCGGGTGATGGTCATAAAAGTTATCAGAAAAATATTTTAAAAAATTTAAAAAAACTGGGCAAAGTATTGATTTTTGAATACTTGGTTTGGTCGAAAAGTGACATTTTCATTTTTCAAGTGACATGAAAAGTGAATACATAATAAAGAGAAAAAATGAAGAAAAATAAAGATTTGTAGCAACAGGAGTGAAAAGACCGTCACAAGGTGTAGATTTTTTTGATTTTTTTTTAAACGCTTATAATTTTTAAAACACAGGACTAAGATTTTTTTAAATATTTTTCTGATAACTAATATGACTTGGCCTATCACCCGATTTCGGGTTGACGTCGAGATACGGGACACCCTGTATGTATGTAAATTTTAAACATTTCGTATTAAAGATGAGAAAGCAATTGGCCTTTGCCGAACAAACAAAAAAGGCAGAAAATTATTCCAAATTTGATTTATTAAATTTCTAAGTTATCGAACCCATATAAAACACAACGAATCATATTAATGCCGAGAGTTAACTGTAATCAATTGTTATCAAATGTTTGTACAAACCTCACTTTCATCATGTATTATCATTATTTAAACAATCCGAATTTCATTCTATACCATATTATTGTCTCTCGATTTACATCGGTTTATCATCAATTTAATACGGTAATGTTATGTCTCGATAAAATAATGTATCCATAATATTTTAGTAAATGGGCACGTGCTACTTAAAATATAAATTTTTATGTTAAATTATATTATTTCATGAATTTCGAATCAAATTAATTACATGGAGGCCAGTATTTATTAGATTTATAGATTATATTATCTATAAATAAGAGTATATCATTACAATCTAACTGAGGACAATATCCCCTGAGGAAACCACACAGGCCGACAAACAAATTATATTACCTGGTGTATATAATAATACAACAAAATTGTTGCGTAATATTGTATTAATAGTTCTCGAATAAAGTATTTTACAATAATGAACATTAATAAGAGAAGTAATGAAAAATAATGCGCACGAGTTAACCACGTGCAATATGGTATACGCTAAAATAACAATACACAAGATAATACGTCATTACCAAGAACATCAATTATTAATACTACTGCATGTGTTTTTCACATGGGACACACGTGCGAAGATGAATGGGGAGTTGATTACAAATCTGTATACCTCTCTTACTCACATATTCGGGTACCTAAATCACGTGTGGTATATTATTTTATATTACTCTCAGCAAATACATTAATTATTTTTTATATTTACGTATGTATTATATAATAATATATTATGAATTCCCTAAAATGCTCGCATTTATGACAGATTTCTTTTAATAACACATACAAAATAAACATATCGAGGGTTGAAAGTTGAAAGCCAAAAGAGCGTTGGTGATTATTTCGAACTTTACAGGAGAGCAAAAGTGTTTTGTCAATCTGATTTTGTCAATATTTGTCAATCTGATTTTGTCAATATTTGTCAATCTGATTTTGTCAATATTTATTTCATTATTAAACGATTTCCATATGTGTTTTGGATTAACAAATATGAAAATCGTTTAATAATAAAGGAAACATTGACAAAATCAGATTGACAACTTTATTTTGCTCTCCTGTAAAGTTCGAAATAATCACTAAACGTCCTTTTGGCTTTCTACCCTAGATACATTTTTTTAAATACACATTTAAATTCCCTATCGGATTCACTGATGGCTAAATAATTTTTTTTCTTTCCGTGGAACTCTACCCAGGAACCTATCCATTGACACTTGGTTTTGCCTTTTTTTGAAAATTTGATGAAAATGTGACATCGCATTGTCGTTCAAAAGTTTAATCGCTCGCACTAATACAGACTTACTCGGGTGGTGCTTTTCTACGAAATGTTGCACTGTTTCCCACTTTTTACAGATTTTCATAATCTCATCTGAAGTGACAGCTTTCTCAACCTCTTTCTCCTTATCCTCAGACCAGCTCTCCTCTGCAGCACTCGTTGCACAGCCATTAGTTTTTCATGGGTCAGCTCCCTAGCTTTATTCTTCCACTAGCTCTTGAACAAATCGTGGATCCACTCAACGAACGAAATACGAGTGAACCAAGCCTTGCTGCTGGACCTCCACGTATCATTTAACTGGCTCTTCTGTACCTCAAACTTCTTGAAGGCTCGTGGATTCTCGGAAGAATACACGAGCGAGGGCCTAACTTTCAAACTATCCCTTGCATTAGCGCATATTTAGAGGGTGAGACGGACTTTAAGCAAGCGCATAACGAGAATTCTCATGTTTGGCAGTCTGTGCATAAAAACCATGACACTTATAAATTATTAAATTTGCTCGTAAAAAAATAATTCGAAGAAGAAGAATCGAATCTCGAGGTACCTACTCGTAAATCGAGGTTCCACTGAATATAAGTATGTACCATTTACATTCATGTATTATGCTCTCGAGAGAAAATCTTTATAGCATCCAGATCTTCTAAAAGTATGTATACCCTAAACTGAAGTACATAGACCTGAGCATTTCCCATTGAAGAGTGTCTAGTCATAGATCAAGGTACACGCGTGTATTTTTATAGAAAAAACTATTAACACGACGCGCGCTTGTCCACTAGACAATATTGTACCACCCATAAAGAAATGTTTTAAGTACCATTAATTCAACTTTTTTAGTGTCGTTTTAATATAGAAAAGGCTTTTACGCTGCTGCACATTGGAAAATTTCGTAAAATTTTTACGCCTTTATCTTGTGTTTATTTTCGCCTTTATTTCGAAAGATATTTCCCACAATTACAACGACAGTCGACGCACGATGGAATCCCGAAGAGGATATTTAGTTTGTTGTCTTACATTTTTGTGTTAGAACTGAATGCATCGGTTTATATTTTTGAAAAACCTACTTTATTATTTACACCTTATTAATATCAAATTTTACTATACCAACTAATTTTATTCTTAAAAATATAGATACTCCTTGGTAAACTTTGTAACAAGTCGTATGATATTATAGTATTCCTCGACTGAAGAGTAGTAGGCGTCCCTGCAACATTCACACATGTTCTAACAATTATATATATATATATACATATATATAATTGTTAGAACTATAATAGAATAGTCTTCTGAGAATTTCCTATATTTCTGGCGCACTTGCATCATTCATCTTTCTTACTATTTTCTCCTCGTTCATTCTACATCACCAAACCACCCAAGCGACCCGTTTTTAGTGTCATTCATTATGCTATTCTAATAACTAAGAACATTGATATGTATCCATTCGCGATATTGCGCGACCTACATGTATGTGGGGTGCAAAAGCAAAGACAGCAATATCAAAGGAAATTTGAATGCAGCCATCGAGGATTATTAATTTAGAATGTACTGAATTCGAGATTTTATAGGAAATATGAAACTCTAAAACATATAAAACTCAATGTCTGTCTGTCAGTCTGATCTCTATACAAATCTACACCGTTTGTCCAATTCGACCCAAATTCTGCATACTTATTCTTTAGAACCCGGCGGGTAACACAGGTAACATTTCTCCCCTCCCCCTTTACCCTTCTTCGTCCCGCTGATATATTTTCCATGCAAATCTGTACCTTTTGATCGATCCGACCCATAATTTGCAAACTTATTATTTAAGAGCCAGCGGATAATATAAGAGACATTTCCCTTCTCCTCCTTTACCCCTCTCCCTGTTATGTTTTCCAAGCGAATCTATACCGTTTGACCGATCTGAACCATATTTTTTATTTTATAATAATAAAAAGGTGGGGACAGTGAATGGTTTGTTTCTGCGTGGTTTCTGGTTTGTTCCTTAACCCGTGCAACGCCGGGTAGTAACAACTACTAGCCTATAAATTTGTACGAAACATAATTTTGCAAGGAATAGATACATAAATCTTCTAATACAGTACATTCTAAATTTGTAATCCTCGGAGACTGCATTCAAAATATATTTTTTTAATTCTTTGAATTTGGCTGCCTTTGCTTGTATACCCCAGATATATTGAAAATGACCCAAGTGTGACTCGACAAAAAAATAACATTCATAACCACTCGTATATTGTTGATTTTAATAAAATTTTACAATTTACAAAAACATTATATCCTTCGCGTTCGGTGAACTCCACCAAGACCTAATATTGATCATTATTTAGTTGGATAGATACATAAATGTCGCTTACAAATACAATGAACTGCCACTTATCGTTACGTATTGTAAAGTATTGTTTCTGTACGGGAGCCACCAAAACAAATCGGAAATAACTGCCCGTTGTATTGTTGGTACTACTATCATGGATGAGGGTCCTCCAGAAGTACTCACAGATGCTGGCACAATTATTTGGGGCAAATATTAGTGGGGTAACATTGAAAAGACTCGTACAATATGGCTAATAACAGTTAGGAGTGTTCCCGACGTGATTCCAGTTGCCGGCGCGATATTGTGTTCCGTTCCCGGAAATATTTTTATCAAAGACGGGAATTCATTTGTGTCCATACAATTTTTATCAAATGCAAAAATGACTTCGGTAAACCTGTATGACGGGAATAATGGATGTAGGTACCTACTGCAAATATATGAAAATATTAGTGATTTAGAAAGGTAATGATTTTTATTTATAGTGTGAATTAGCCAACCTCTGTGTGTGTGTTGTCGAGTGTGTCGGTAGTATATGGTGTTGGATGCGCGGGCCGACAGAAGGCGTGTGAGCGAGACGGGTTGAGACACAGGCAATCGCGCAAAGATATCGCAATACGTCGTTGTAAATATACTGGAAATGAATCTGTGAGATCAAGCTTGTGAGCGAGTTTTACTGAGAAAATCACCCTACTGCAGAAAAACATTTTTTTGTTTGTTGACTGTTGAAGTTTTTATACAAATTGGAAAGCAAAGCGCAAGAGACATTGTTAGACATACAAAACTTAATGGTTTATAATGTTTATGTTATTAAAATATTCTGTACATTGGCTTAAAAAATATATACAATTTTTTCTGCTTTCTATCCACCGCTGGATAATAACCCCCCCGTCTCCCACATGCACTGTCACCAGTGGCGTGCAGTGGGTATAAACTTAGGTTATGCTATGACCGACTATATACCTATATTAAAAATATATATATACGCATATACCTATAAGGGTATATACATTTTTAACTGTCTATAATGAACTATTTTGAGTAGCTTCAATCCACAAAAATAACTGCACTATAAAAGAAGTATTGTAAACAATATTTCCTAAATAAATAAGTATTTTATATAGGTTTAGCTAATATGGCAAAAAATTTCAATATATTTCGAAGACGATTTACATAAAATCTAATTTCAGATATACGTTTCATTTCACAAAAATAAATCAAACATTTTATGATATCATGATATGATAGATGGTGATTCACCAGGGAAAAGACAAATAGAATTTAAACCGAAAGTTTTGGGTGGAATTTGTAAAAAAAAAAAATTCTGCGATGACGTGCGCGTAGTATTCACCTGGCATAGGATCTTTCGAAGAAGCACGCTAAATTTACTTGTCTATTACACAAATTACTATTAAACAAAGTCTTAAAAATACATGGTTTTTTCTCGACTTGACTATATCTATGGAGAAAATTTCTTAGGCGAGATAAATGAAGAATTGACATGAAGTTAAGCACAGAAATGTAGAAAATAAAAGTTCTAGCCGTAGGACGAATAACCATGGTGGGGGGGGTTGTTACAGTTCACTCAGTCCCAAAATTTTTTAAACCATGGGGGGGGAGGGTTGTTACAGTTTCCAGAGATTTCTTCATATATCTACTTCCCAAAAATTTCACGTAAAAAATGCACTATTTAAAGTATGTTTCGCATACTTTCTCGATAACTTTGAGGTGTATGTACTTTGTAGTGTTCGCTTTGAAATTAAGTGAACTATTTTAAGTTTATACTTTCAATAACTTTGGTGTTTGTATTTTGTAGTGTGCACTACACTTCAAAACGTGCGAAGTGTGCACTTCAATGTAGTGTAGTACTACATTGTAGTAGTGAGTACAGAGCGGACCCATCACTACTGGGAATGTAATCCAGTATTGTATTCTTGCAAAATTTGGACTTACTCAAAATATTCTGACATTATACTATATACATTTATTTTTTTCTTGGTTCTTCCTTCACATTTTAAAATACTTACTTATTTTATTTGGTACGAAGTATCCACGGCAAGTTACGAATGTGGAATTCCAAATTTAATTCTAATCTGGTTCTATTTTGTTTCAACTCAAGTGACTCGATTAAAGCCGAGGATAATGCCTGGAAGTAGAGTGGTTCGCTCAAGCAACAACGCTGATTAAGCCTCCATTTGTAACGTCCTCGGATTCAGCCTCCAGCTGGAGCAAGAGAGTGCCCATAAAAGTGCCAACAAGTAAGTGGCTAAGCTTAAAATTTAAAAACAAACAATGTCCAAGATAATATTAATATAATAAATCCATAATTACATCAGCGATTAAACGAGAGTCAGAGAACGCAAGGTGTCTCGCAGCTAGGAGCGATAGCTTCAGGGGAGCCTTCTTCATTCACTTTTGAAAAATATTCCTTACACTTTGGGTGAAATGTTAACAGCTAAGGAGATAAGCGAAATCAAATTTTAAAATTATGAATAAAATACAATGTTTGTTTTTTCCACACACAAACACCACATGTTTCGGAAACCTCCGTTCCTCCTCAGGCGAGTTAGGACTGAAGTGTATGGGTTGTGGGTTTAGTGGAAGTGTCTAAGTGGTGGGAGAGAGGGAACATTGTGAGAAGGGATAAAGTGAAACCTAAGCGCAACAAGCAACATCATCAGTAATCAAGTGCGTACTTGATTACTGATGATGTTGTTTGCTGTGTTTAGGTTTTTATGAATTTCAAGTGCTTCTAAATTATTTTGTTTTAGGCCGTATGTCTGTTTACATAGGATATGTATAATTTGTATTTTTGAATGTGTGTTTTTGAAAGTAGTTATCAGTTAGGCATCTTTTATGTTCTTTGAATCTAATTTCTATTGATCTGTCTGTACAACCAATATGCCATTAAATTTTGCATTTATTATTCAATTCCTATTTCTTCTCTATCTTCTATAAAATGTAGTTGTATCGTGTATCATGAAAGTAACATATATCTAAATTTAAAAATTCATTCGCTTTAATACAAGTAAAATAAAATGATTAGAACTTTGCAAAATATCTGGTTCAAATTTCTGCACGGTTTTAATCTTTTTATTTGACTTGTATCAAATTGCGAATGAATTTTTAATATGTGATATGTGTTACTTTAAAAAAATTATTATCGTGAAAATTATGGTAATTTTTATTAACCACTGTGTCACAAGTGCTGCCATGCAGTGACAGGCACAACATAAAAATGTGAAAACAACAGAAATTATCTGGAATATCGTCATTCAACATCGAATTAAAGTTATTAAACAAATTCCTCCTCCATTTTACCTAGGCCAAAGTTCGAAAGTAACTGATTATTTAGCAAATAACAAAGGCGTTAATGACGTATGTATTTACATGACCAATCAGAGCGCTCGAAATAATGTACTCTCCACAAAGTGATTCCATCGACTGTGCACTGTGCATCCGCAGATAGCAAATTATCGACAAAGCGTTTGCAGCGTTGCGCATCCATACTAATATTATGATTTTTGGCCAAAGTCGTCAGTTTGTATGGGCCTGACTATAACTGAAACTTTTCATTTGAGGTAACACAAAATATGTTTTTATTAACTATCATGTTCAGGCTTTCATCTAGTCAGAAAATAATATACTTATGCCTCAACACACCCCCCTATCCAATACGAAGTCCATTTCAAGAGATGAAAGCAGACTTACGCCACATCTGTGTGCGGAGCATTACAGTCGGGGAGGGAGCAGCGAGCCAGCCGTATCGGAGTATCGCGCCGTGTGACATTTTGTGCATCTCGGAACTCGGAGCTCCTCGCCATGCCGAGGCTGCCAGATAAGGAAGCGCCGTATTGCACAAATGCATTTACAATGTACGAGGAACCGTGAGAGACCCCGCGCCACGCGCGATCGGAGGTTTTCCCCGGCCATACGGAAATCTGCACGAATCCTCGCATTTGGAACATAACTATAAGTGTATATTATTGATGAATTTGGTGTCAAAGTTATAGAGATAACTCATGATTGTTATTAAATTTTGTGTAAAACATAAACTATGTTATCTCTACTTGAGTTGAATTATAATTTTATATATTCATACTTGAGTTTCGAGAGTGTCAGAATCTTTAACCGACAGGTGAAGTATTAAGTTTAATGCTTCACCTGTCGATGAAAGATTCTGACACTCTCGAAACTCGAGTAATAAAATATAAAATTAAATTAAATTTAAGCACTATTACACTCACAGATATTTGTATTCGGCGGAAATGGTTTAGGTACTTGGATTAGAATGTTGACCAATATCATTCGTGAATGTTTAATATCCGTCCGCGAACCGTAGCTACTTCTATTGTACAAGGACCTCACTTCAACAAATAATTTTAAAAAGAAGCACATTTCGAACTCAGGTCGTTCAGAATTTTCGGTTGTGAGTTTTATATGAAATTTGTTACGCTCCTGTTCAATGCCGGATCACTATCTGTGCAGAACTATATGTGGAATATCGTTGATCGACATAACGCTAAGGGCCGATTGTTTCATCAGAACTAAGAGTAATACTTAAGAAAAAAACATATATTTTAAACATAATGTCTTATTTGGTGTTTTTCACCAAATAAGACACCCGTTTTCGTACAAATCTATGGTTTTTGTTTAACTATTACTCTAATCACTGATCAAATATTTGGCCCTAATTAGGTACTTTTACTTTTATAACCATAATATTCATAAACGGAATAAAAAATGTGCAAGTATGTAGAAATCGATATATAAATAAATATAGCATTATGTTACTATTGATTTTTTCAAAATATATTTTTTTGATAAATGAATGAAAAATGAAAAAAAAAGTAAAAAAAATATTAGTTCCATTCCATTAAATTATATTTAGTTAAATTATAACGAGTAAATAAATGGTAATGGGTACTCCATGTATCCCCAAATAAAAGTACTGCCAGATGAAAAACGAGACCATGAAAAATAAAAAATTATAACATTTTTATTGTCTAATGTATGTTATCGCTACCTAAATATGTTCTTGTTATGCATATTACAATTGTTCAAAATATGCATTTCGTTTATCCTGTGTATTTAAAATAATACTTTATAATAAAAATAATGTGCATGTGCGGAAAATTCGTAGCGTCTGCGGGACAAGAGCGGATCCAGCTTTGGCGCCAGGGGGGGGGTCACATAATATTGGTCAAGTCACAAGAAGTTATAATTTAGGGCTAGGTCCAGGTCCACCTAGGTCCTGGACCCAGCCCAGGGGGTTCATGACCCCCATAACCCCCCCTGGATCCGCTCTTGCTGCGGGAGCACCCCTTGCGTGTAGGTGAACGGAAGGTAACAGGAAACCCGGTGACGAATTCAAGATAAAACGGAAATTTGAGATACGCCTTGCGAGGAGGCTGAGCAGTTCGTGGAAGTGGTATTGCTTATCGTGCTCGTGCTGCAACGTACCGACTCTAAAGATGAATGACCTATTACAGGGTGACTTCCAAAATCGACAGTCCCGCTCTTCTGGCCGAAGTCTCGGGGTCCCCGCGTCAACGGGTCCGAAAGATATTTCTAACTTTTGCCCAAGCTACACATACTTACTTGGTAATGAGGATACTAATACATACTTCAAATTTGTAGATTTACTCGTATTTCATGAAGGCTTTTTAAGAGAAATTTAATTAAGGCAATTTACGAGAAACCTGCTGTCGATTTTGAGACGTTGATAGTTTTACGTTAACAAATCTGATTTTGATGAAAACACCTTGGTAAGTTTATATATGAAATTGTAATTTATTCTTGCTAAATAATGCTATATTTTGTAATTATTTATAATTGCTCTATATAAATAATTATAAAATGATTGATATTGTGTTCAGTATAGAGATGGGTAAAAAATATCGATATATCAATATATCGATATTTTTCAAAAAAAATGTCGATATTTATCGTCGATATATTTTTTCCCGATATATCGATATATTTTTTTTGTGACCTTTTTTTGGTATTTTTTTCACTTTTTTTCTGGCGACGATATTTTTTCCGGTGACCTTTTTTTTTGTGGTCGCAAAAAGCTTATTCCCCTTACATTTTTGAGAAAATAATATCGATAAATATCGATATATCGATATATTTTTCGCAATGTATATCGATTAATTTCGATACTTTTTAAAAATTTCGATTCGATATATATCGATATTTTTTTTCATTTACCCATCCCTAGTTCAGTAAATGTCAATAATCTTAGTTAACAATTTTGTATTTTATGGTTAATGGTATAAAAATTCGGGATATTTATTAAAAGGATATCAGTAAACAAAAAGCAACAGTAACATGCTAAGTCCCATAATACTGCAATGAAGAATGTATTAAAAATATAAAAGAAATTTTAATCTCTTATATCTAATATACCTACCCTATTTTAAAAAGTTACCTATGTTAAACTCTTGAAAAAAAAAAGTCGTGGCAGAATCATAAGTCTGCTTCTTTCTTCACTCCTTACATAAAATGTTCTAGAATAGGACGCAGATATGAAACCGATGATTGCCTATAATAACATTTATCTTTAAACGAGCTCTAACCCCAAACAACCAAGCAAATGCGGAAAGACATTTTGGGAGCGTGAAGATGAACACAGCTGATAGGGGTTACGTTCCACCCCGCTGACGATGGCTGGGGTGTCTCCAACCCCTTTAGCACTGTGTAAGCAGAATTGTTATCTACCCCAAAACAACGGGTCACGTGTGAATGGTTAATATTGGGAGCCAGGGACAAACTACTAAATTCGCCTCGGAACTCAACGAATACCTCCGCAGTCTTATTGTACCTCAAACGTCGTTTTATTCCTCGGGAATGACATTACATACTGTTAATGAAGGCAGTTTGAGTTACCGATTTCTTTTATTATTTGTAAATGTTGGATTGCTTAAAACAACAGATGAAAGGGGGGGTGTTATAGAGATTTTTTTAATATATAATATATTTATACCTATATATTATATGTACATATATAATATCTATTATTTTAATTAATTCTAGTGAAAAGGTTGAAACATTTTCACTTATGAAAAAAGATTTACAAAAAAAAAATTAAAAAAGTGTAATCAATTGTAAGTAAATAAACTGAAAATTTTTTCAATTATTTTAATAAACTTAAGGTAATCGTTTACTTTGTAATATTATTGAAAAAAGACATGTCACAAGTCCATACAGTCGTATAAGGCCCACAAAGTAGTACAATTTTTATTCATTTAAAAAAAATTGTAGATTTGGTCAGTTTATTATATCATTGGGTTTGGTAATTTATTAATTGATTAAATAATTGATTTTGTGTCATTTTAAGAAGACATCCGTATTTAAAGCATATTATGGAACCTGATGAAGAAATTGTAATTTGATATCTTTCCATACAAAATGTGATACAAATCGCCTTAGACCTGGTTGTTTCAAGTTGAATCAAAGTAAGCGTTCGTTTAAAGCATAAATTTTTGCGTTCTCCACCAATCAGAAAATCCGTTTTCGTAAATATCTATACTTTAAACAAACGCTTACTTTTATCCAACTTGAAACAACCTGCCCTTAATTGGAATGCAAGTTTTATCGTCTGAAACGCTGCACCGATAGAAACAAATGGTAGTTGGAAGGGATAAGGAAACAACAAAGCTGTTGATTTTATCTCCGGGTCAATTTCAAGATAAGCGGGCGTTGTCACGCCGCAGAATCTGTTTACTATGGGCGGGCTCTGGTCTCTCATGGCTGCACATAATCTGCCTAATTGCACACTGCACTCTACTGCAGTCAATTTTGATTTTGCCAGATTTCAATAGTTCGAAATGAATGAATGATGATGGATACCTTTAAAATCCCACCGCGCTTGGCTCTAAATACAAAAGATGACTTTTTTGTGAGTTAGTGCGACTTATTTGTGTACGAAATGCCTTTTGACCAGGGGTTAGGAAATGTTTTTGTTTTCTAACATTTTAATTAGGAAACTATTTTTCATCTCCAGCTCGATCATCAATAATAAAAAATAAAAAATTGTATTTCTATTAGCTTTATGTAAGTTTTGATGTGCTTCGTCCGATTTAAGTCCGGAATCTAAGCACAGTGTCTTCACACTTTGCTCATCTTTTAAGGTATTTGTAGATGTTCGAAGTTCGAACCCTCGCAGACTATTGGCCGACACTCATGGATGGTATGACTTCGATTTCGGCCGTACACTTTCCAGAAATGCTCTAAAAATACTTTTTATCTCGATAGAATAATAAGATATTTTATCTGTCGTTTAATCATACTCGTTTAACGACATGCCGTAAATTTTTTGTGACATAAGATTAATTCAATATATTTTCCGGAAAAATGATTGAATATTTTATTAACATTAAGTTATTTCAATACATATTAAAATAACTTTGTAATTTTGAGAGAAGCAGTCCCTTTCATTTGTCAATTATGGTGTAATCAATTCATTACACCCGATCCTGAGACGGATTGCTGCTCTCGAGACTGCAGTAGTGACCAAAATAACTCGACGTGTGTGCGCCACGAAGTAACTGCCATATTAATTAACAATATACCGTCGAGTCTATCTTGGAGCCCTACCAAGAACTGGCTGAAGACATTCATTCATGAGAAGTATCGATAAAATGACCATCAAACTGTAAACAAGAAATACAATCCAGTGCCGACGTGCGCTAGCAGTTGAGTCAGTCTGGTGAGCTCTCTTATCTGCCTCGAGGAACAAGTGGGCCGCACATGTTGGTTTTACTAACAAAAGAGACGGATTCTTTCCAGATCAAATAATAGGGATTCCAATACTTGCCTCAAGTAATATCTCAAGTTTGTGCCTAGTCGTTCGTATTTATTGATTTATTCCGATTTCAAATCATTATTGGTTATACCCATACTCCTATTGCATGGGCTTTTGGATACACGTAAATATTAATAGATTTTTATTTTATATAATATAGCATACAGTTAATTACATTTTATTTTATTCTGGTCTATTAAAACCTCTCTAAAAAGAGACTAAGGCCTCAGATACACATGCTTATTTAGTGGCACGTGAGCATGCGCAGTATCGACCTTCTCTAGGCCTTGCTCATTAGTGGCATGTGTGTACGCACATTGCTAGTAATGAGCATGCCACTAGCCATACAACCGCCGGTTGATTTATGAGCATGCCACTAAGTGGCATGCCACTAAGTGGCATGTGTATCTGTACCTTAACTCTTGTGCTAGGAGAGGGATTTACACGTTTATGTGATGAATTATTTTATATACTATTTAACGTGTATCTATTTATAAAAAAAAGTGTTTTTTGTAGTGTTCATTTAATTTTAGTAACTATCAAAGAATTACACTATTAATATAGAATATAAAATTTCTTGCAAAATGAATTAAATTAAAAAATATTTTCGATGTTTATGGCGATAACTTCGTGTTTAACCATAATTATTGGTTTAAAAAAACTAATAAACTTTTTTTAACGTCTACCGGTTTCGATGCCCCTTTTTATTTTATTGTATTTTCGTCAGGATGGACGTTCAATAAACATGGCTTATTATTGTACAGCGAAATCGGTAGACTTTTAAAAAAAATTAACCTGATTTATACTGTGTTTTCTAAATTAATAAACAACAATCCCTACCAGCACCGGCCACATGAATGAGATAGATTTCATATACATACATACGTGTGAAATTCAGTTTTAACTTTTATCTCTGGGAATATTATCTGAGACGAATATTAAAAAAATTTAACAGCCGCCATTAGTCGAAATATTTATAAAGTCAATTATTACAGAAGTTATTTGAAATCTGAAAATGACTGAAGATTGGAGATATTATCGTATCCACGAACTCTCGTATAAACTTTTTAGCGAGTAGTGTCGAAATCTCTTGATCATGATCGAAAAAAGTGCATAGAAAAGAAGTATTTCTATCGATACCTACCTAAGGTATCTAACTTTTTCGTCTGAATGAGGAAGTAAATGAGGCGAGTTTTTTGTTGTAATGTAGTGTAATAATAATCTTTTGTGTAATAATAATAATTTTGTTATATACATGTCATGTAAAAAAATGTTTTGTTTCAAAATTTATAAAAATCGGACTTCCATTCTTCCATATCGCAACAATAATCGAAAACTTTAATTGAATTCCCATAGTGGAAGTAAAGTATTTGACAGTGGCTTCATTATGGACAGGTTTTTCATAAAGACATAAACATATACTCAATAATAAAAATTATTTTAATACAATATACTGAATAAGAAAAAGTAAATCAAAACACGATGTAGTCCCAAAAACTCCCAGCGGCCCAAGCCGTGTGAAACAAATGAAGGCAAAATGGCGAGCAAACAAAGGCAAGGGAACAAACACAATAAGGCAAATGAACGGTGAAATTGGGACTCTTTTAAATAATAGCAAAAATACGAATACTTTCTGTTCCACCTAAACAAAAACCCTCTCATCTACCAAAATTTTGGATCAAAGGATGTTTTCTTTCGATTTTGTTCGGGTCTGTACTACTCTGTGGCCAGGTACTCCGCAACAACTATTAGTAACCCTCAAAATTGAAAATATATTAGTAGATTCCTGAATAAAAAGCCACATTTTTCATTTGCAAAAATACTTTAAGCAAGTTTAGATGTTTCAAATTATTTTATTGCAACATTAAGTTAAACAATAATTATAATTAATATAAATTAACTTTGTTTAAACCACTTATTTATTGAAAAAAAAATCAACATGTTTCAAAGCCAATGGCTTCTTCATCAGGAAAACAAAAATAATATTTAAAAATCGAAGTATAGATCAAAATATTAAAAAGTGATATATGGAAAATGATAATATAAAGTACCTAATTAACATGAAAATAAATTTAAAAGATAACTATTTGCAAAAAGGACCTGATTATTTATAATATTCAATTTACTATTTACACTCTTTCTTATTTCCAAAATTTCTAATTTATCAAATTGTGATTCTGTATAATTTGTATGTAAAATTTGTAAACCCTTATTAATATCAAAAGAATGACCCGTAGCCAAAAGATGGTTAGCAAATTCAGAATAATTATTACTATTTAAACACCTTAAGTGTTCCTTAATTCTAATTTCAAAATTTCTACACGTTTTTCCTATATAAAAATAATCACAATCATTACAAATTAATTTATAAACACCCGATTTTTTTAAAAATTATCCTTATCTTTATTATTTAATATGTATTTTTTAAATTTATTATTAGTATAAAAAGCTGGTTGAATAACATTTGAAATATTTTTAACTATTGAATTAGAAATTTCATTATTATTACATGTTGATTTTTTTCAATAAATAAGTGGTTTAAACAAAGTTAATTTATATTAATTACAATTATGTTACCACAAAATAAATTTGCTACATTTGAAGAAGAAACAATAATTAGTTTAAGAAGCTTGACGTGTTATTGCAAATTTTGATATGTTCTCCAATTTATTACCTTGTTTAATTATTTAAACAATTCTCTCAGTTGCGCAGCACTGCACAATGAAGAATGCACTTGTGTTTTTTTTTATACTAAAGATATCAAATCTTTAAATTCAAATATCTCAGTTTAAGATAAATGTGTTAAAGAACATAATCTAATTTTCAAAGATCTTTCTATCATCCTATGCTCGGTTTCCAAATATTTCATTTGATGCACGGTAAGGAAACTGATGTGCTTTGGACGTGTCATGAAACACCCTAAAATTTATGAGACACTGCTTCTTGTCATACCATGTCCTGGCATGACAATACTGGCAAAAGGAAAACCTCAGGGATTAAAAACCTTACAGCCTATGTACATGGAATGAGGCACTCCGAGATTTAATTGAGATAAATCTCTGTACCATGTACACGTGTTGAAATTTTGATCTGGAGACTCTGAGAGACAGAGATTAATAAAAAAAGACAAAAACTCAAACCCGTGTGCAAAACTTTCAATTTCACAGCGGTAGTCTGTAATCACAGATAAGTAATTATTCTGAAAAGTCAAATAAGCAGCATTCAATTCAAACATTTATTCCGACATACGGAGATTCAAATTCACTCAACTGACGAACGAAACAACAATGCTCAATAGATTGACATTTGAGGTTTGACGTACATCAAGCCTAAAGTGAGGCAGCGAACCTCCGAGGCACGGTCTATATGTCGTGGACCAAGTGTTAATAGGACATTATTTATAATGCCCAGACTGTATTAAAAATGATAACCCAAAACGGGCCATGTGATAAACAATCGTTAATACTGAATTAATTGTGAATATTGCCAAGTGTTTGTTGGGCAATTTGATATTTTAAGTACATCTGGCGGAACGCGGGAACCGATAACAAATGCATGACGCGCACTGACCAGTTTAGGTTAGGTTAGTTTTTTTATTTTTTATTCTTAAAATAGGTAATATAATAACCTTTATATTTCCTAATATATATATTTTAAAATATCAGTATATCAAATTTCTAATCAAAAGCACGTATCACAAACTTTCTTAGTTTTTTCTTAAAAAATTTCATATATTTTGGTCACTGTACAATACTGTACATCACAGAAGTTTGCGATCTTATTTTCTTTCTGAGTGGCAATCTTATTTCATCTTTTTTTCTTGTACAATGATCATGTTCATGTTGGTTTTTTCTTATTTTTCTTACTAATTCAAATGTATTGTTGTTTCCATTAACAATTTTGTACATAAATAGAAGTATATTAAATTTAATTATTTGTCTAAATGTCATTATTTTACATTTATGATAGGTTTATTGATCATACTGTCACACAATAAAAGAATTTAACATAAAACACATATTTTTTATTATTCTGCCCGATAGGTGAAGGACATTATTTGTAATGCCCGGTCAATATAATTATTTCAACAGTTTTTATCATATTGCCCTATCATATTGGGCATTTTTAAAACTGTCTGGGCATTATAAATAATGTCATATTAATCACTTGGTCCACAAAATCTACACGGGGACTATGAAAGTAGAGAGTTATTTCCAAAGAATCTCAAGGGGAACTCAAGGGAAATCAAGGGCTATTTAAACTATTCTAGTACTCAATTTTAATTCCACTTCTTGTATGCCACCTAGTGAATAAGTAATAGTAAATAAGTGTTTTCTTTTCTAGCAGTAAGTTGTCTTGTAAGATAATAATTTCTCTGTGCGCCCTTGAGGTGAGTATTCGCAAAAACGGCGCTATACAAATTATCCAATTATTATTATTATTATTATTATTATTAATTGACATGGCAACATGATTATTTTAATTTACACTAAACTAAACTTCGTACACGCAATTTGAGTAATTTTATCATTACTTTATATCCGAGAGGAACATAGATAATTCACGATTTTGAGAGGGACTGTTCTTCTCGAAGCTGATAATGATAAAATAACTCAACGTCTGTGCAGTATAATGTTTAGTTTACTAAGACGCATACGAATTTATTAAATATATTTTTTTAAATACACATATTTAGTAGGCACGCAGGTACTTTTCGATCAATTTTTTTTTCTGTGTACCAAAATTACACGATATTTTTTGGGCTGAACAAAAGTGGTTTTGATATTCCATTATAATATTAATGAAATGTGAACGTCTGTAATTGAGTACGCATTATTTAAATGCTCAATATTTAACGTGCATTTATAATAACTTTCTCTATGGAATACTCCGCGTGGGATGGTGTTGGGCGTAAGCTGAGGATAATCGCTCCAGATAAATTAGGTACTAACGTGTAACCCAACAACATCTGCCTTACAGGGTGCATCCAACAACATGAACAACACAGATTTTCTTCGCTCACATCACGTTTTACCATATTACAATCATGTCCTCAGATCCTTAATGCTTCTTTACAAACATTTATTGATTATAAATTACTAAAATAAAAAAGGTATAAAGGAAAAGACGAAATAGAAAATAATATTTAAAGATTAAAAAATGTAAGAAACGTCATTCTAACAAAATATATTGTGTTTTTGTGATCTTTTTTCGCAAACAAGCCAGTTTTGTAATAATATCAATTATTTTGTGTAAACAATTTTCTGAACTTTGCTAATTCCGTTTTATTTTCTCACAAAAAATAAATGATTTTACTATTGTACTCGAATGTACATTTTATATTTAATGTATGAATTGTCATCCACTTTTTTAGTTTTTAAAATACATGAACGGGAAACATATTTTTTCATCAGAAATATTTTTTCACGTTTATAGAAATTGTGCTGTCCTAGCAGCCAATAAAAATAATCGCAAAATTATATACAGTAACAATCTGGTGATAGCACAGCAATCCAGTACACATTTCAAGTAGCGAGCGGCAACCTCGCTTACTACCACATATCGGCCTAGCCTCGCTTACTACCACATATCGGCCTAGCCTCGCTTACTACCACATATCGGCCTAGCCTCGCTTACTACCACATATCGGCCTAGTCATTACAAAGTTCAGTCGTAAACAGTAAACAATGCAATTTTATATTCTTTTAAGATTTTTTCATTTTACACTTTTTTAGTTTCATGATTTCCATTACTTTGTATTATGTTTTGGGTAAAAAAAGATTTTTGTTTTATTTCCTTCAATTATTTTTAGCCTGCTTCTTTTTTTTAAATAAATTTCACTCATAATCACACTGTTATTTATTACTAGCTGTTACTACCCCGCGCTGCTCGGGTAAAGGATTTAATTAAAAATAAGTTTGTGGGGACACACAAAGATTCCATTGTTTTGCAAAGGCTCTAATGAAAACAATGTTTCCATTTAATCTGGGATGGATGGTACATCCAGGAGGCAATTGTGGCCCATGCATTCCGCCGGAACCTAAAGAATAAGAAATTTGGGTCAGATCGGGCACACGGTGTAGATTTGTAAAGAAAATATATGAGGGGAGAAGGTAGGGAAAGGGAGTAATGTCGCCTATGTTTACCCACCAGGTCCTAAATCATAAGTATGCAAAATTTGGGTCAGATCAATTAAACGGTGTAGATTTGTAAAGAAAATATATCACGGGGAGGGGTGGGGTAAAGGGGGATGGGGTAAATGTCTGGTTGTTATCCGCCAAGTACTACAGAATAAATATGCAAAATTTGAGTAAGATAGGTCAAACGGTGTAGATTTGTACAGAA
This sequence comes from Agrypnia vestita, assembly GCA_016648135.1. Taxonomy (NCBI): domain Eukaryota; kingdom Metazoa; phylum Arthropoda; class Insecta; order Trichoptera; family Phryganeidae; genus Agrypnia; species Agrypnia vestita. Next base: position 6,665 of record JADDOH010000592.1, on the reverse strand, counting down.
AGTATATCAGGAGGAGGAGGTAGGGTAAAGGGCGAAGGGGAATGTCACTTATGTTATCCGCCGGCTTTTAAGGAATAAGTATGTAAAATTTGGGTCAAAAAGGACAAACAGACAGATAGGGAGACTGGAGGGAAGCATTCCGCGCTGTTGAAGCACAAGAAAGGACCATGTTGCTCAGTCATCGTTTAAGAGTCGTCTATCAACTAAGAGAAAGAGAGATCTAAAAGTAGAACACAACAGTCAGTACAGACTACATACCGATGCAGCGTATTCTCGAAATTGAATGTTACGCGCGCTGTACGCACATCGTACTCAGATGCGCAATTTTATTGGCGAGGGAAATAATAATAGGCGTCCACCAGGGCTGTTTGGCGGTGGACTCTCAACAGCCGGCAGTCGGAGGGAGGGGCCCTGTTTTTGGAGGGAAGAACGAAATTATTTCATTTGCGGACAAAAGAACGACACATCGCGTCACAAACGCAACCGACACAGAGCTTATTCCGAATTCCGACATTCTACACATCCGTGCCGAAATTGTTTTAACCGCCATCCCAAAGGTGAGCGGAAAAAACTCCAAACAAAAAACACAATTTTATAAATACCCCTCGGAAACAACGCATCCCTTACATTTTTAAATTTAATCAGTATTAAGGCTTTTCATATTTAAGCACAAACGAGAAATGCTTTTATTATTCGAATGGTGGTTACATTTTAATTAAAAACCGGCAGAAAATCAACCATTCCGCGATATTAATTAATTATCTTGCTCGGCATTAAGTTGTAAACGACCCTCTTCCGTCTCTTCCAAAGGGTCTTATTTAACAGAAATAATACTCTAACACGATGGTTGAGATTACTTTTTATTTTGGATTAATTACAACAATTAATAAAAGCACAATTACATTGATGTGAACACTCCCGTAGTCAATCTACTTCTACTGAATCTATGTGAAGACTGATCAATAATGCATCTAGTTAGAGACAAGACTCTGCTTATATGGGATTCTAATCCAAACAATTAGGATGATAAGTATGGAACATCGGGCGGCTCCGGGTCAAAGTTACTTTATGATAAGACCGGGGTCGTTGTAGGGACTCTAATTGATATTAATATTGGAATTTACATTTCTGTTTACAAAACTAAAATGTTTATTCCATGTTTATCATTCCTATACAATGTTGATTTATATAATGGTTGGTATAGGTACATTACACCATCACCCTTAGATCAAAAATATAGGGAAATCTTTAAATGACATAGATTTTTGAAAAAAAAACAATATTCACAATGCTATCAGGAAGTAAGTTCACGTCATGATACAATAAAATATGATATTATATATTCACAAAATTTCATAATTTTACAATTCTTATATAGGTATACAATTTTATAAAATTTTATTCTTCATTTTATAAAATTTTATTCTTCACACTTAATACTTATGAGATAATATTTTTATACATTGTCCTTTATTGAAGCTAATCTAGGACTTCTTCTCAATGGAACATTCTCTATAGAATCATCAGCTAATTCTACAGAAATATTTTCTTTATGGGATTTTTTATTTATATTCAATGTTAAACAGTTGGTTATCATGGCACAACAATTCTTTGGTTCGGGTTTTACCTTCGAACGAATTTTCTTATAAATTTTATATAAAATAAACAAGGCTAAAAATTTTGCAAATGTTAATACACAATAAACAAAATAATTATTATTTAAGACTTTTTGAATGACACTTTCATCTTTTATTTCAAATTTGTTGAATTGGTCTAATTTATGACTAGCCATTAATAATTGTTCTCTATCAAGAGTAGTTGAATGGGAATGCATCATGATTAGAGTCGAGTTATCAATTACTTTATGTTTACAACAGTCGTCATTGACAATATCAAATGTCGGTATAATTGAATTAAAAGAACTTTCAAAATTACTATCTACAGAAACAAGGATAGTATTTGCTGTGTAAACTTTACAAAATTGTCTAGTAATTAGAATTCCTGTGGAATCAATTTTAATTTCGTCGGGTACATTTTGATTACTGTTTTTACACATTATTGTTATCACTGTTGGCTTGGGTAATACAAATAGCCATTTATTGTTATCTAACTTGTACCAAATTTCATTGATTGATTTCATAATTCTAGTATTACAATTATCAGGTATGAATTCAGTTTTATATAAAATTTCAGTTTCACAAATGGGTCTAATCTGAAGTGAATAAAAAGGATTTTTAGTGTAACAAATTAGTTCATTCTGATCTAAATGCTTGCAATCATCAAAGTTATCTATGGTTACATAAGTAAGTTTATTTTCGGAAATAGCTAAGTAATTAGATGATGGCAAAATAAATATGTAAGAGTTATCTCTTCTTAATACAGGTGTAGGGATTACCTTGTACACATGATATTTAATATAATTTATTAAAGGGTTTGATATGACAAATACAATTTTGTTATTTAAAGAGAAACATTTTAAGGTAATTAAATCTAATAATTTTTGCACATTTTTGAGTTCTACTGAATATGGGTATGTAGTAAAAGCTGGTAATAAGGATACTGTTTGCTTAATTATTAATATGATATATAACGCTTTAATCTATTTGCATGTACGGTTACATTTTTATTTCTTATTTTAATTATATAATTTACGGGGGAAATTATTTTAACTACTTCAAAGGGTCCAGTATATCGGCTAGTAAGTTTTCTCGATTTTCCGGGTTTAACAATCTCATTATTTAAATATACTAAGTCTCCGATTTTATATTTATCAATTTTTATATTTCTATCGTAATATTTTTTGTTTATTTCTTTATTTTTTATGCAATTTTCTCTAGCAATTTTCTGACTGGATTGTAATTTAAGTCTAAGTTCATCAACATAATTTTCATATGTATATTTAAATTCTGGTTCTTTTATTAATGAAGATGGAAGCGTTGCTTTGTTTCCAAATATCAATTCATATGGAGATATTTTAGTTGTCGTATGTACAGCTGTATTGTACGAGAACATAGCAAAATCTATCCATTCATCCCAATCAAGTTGATCTTGGTTTACATAGTGCTTTAGGTAGTCGGCAAGTGTCTGGTGACTACGTTCCAAAGCTCCATTAGTTTGAGGGTGAAAACTTGTACTTTGCAGTTGTTTAATTTTAAATAATTTAGCTATTTCTTTCATTAAATTTGACGTAAAGTCGGTACCTTGGTCTGTCAAAATAGATTCAGGAATACCAAATTTACATATAAAATTTTGCGTTAAGGTTTTAGCAACTGTAATGGCTTCATGATTTGGTAAAGCATAAGCTTGTGAAAATTTCGATAAATCGTCTTGGAGAGTTAATATATATTTATTTCCTGATGAAGTTAAAGTAAGGGGACCTACAATATCTAATGCTATCTTTTGAAAAGGTTTCGTTGATGTAGTGGTAATTTCCATAGCTTCTTTATTTTTCTTGCGCACTAATTTATTTTTTTGACATGATTCACATTGTGCGACAAACTTCTTAATTTCCTTTTTCATATTGGGCCAATTGTATTTTTCTTTAATACGATTATAAGTTCGGAAAAATCCCGAATGACCTGATGATGGATTCGAATGATTTTCGGTTAAAATTGTTATAATTTCTTCTGCTTTAGGGGTTATTATTTTATCGTGATATATTTTAACATTAACTTTAGAGGTTTTAAATACATATCTTAACATAGCACGTATTTTGTACCATTTTAACTTATCATATCTATCAATAAGATTAGGCATATTTATTTCTTGAATATTTCCTATAAATAACATATTTCTTAATTTAACTAAATTTACATATAAATTTTCATATTCTCCATTATTCCAATAATTTTGTTTATTTATAAGATAATATATATTTTGGTTACTTTCGCGGAATTCTACAACATCAGTTACTTTGATTACTTTTTTATCTATTACTTCGACATGAGCTTTAAATTTCTCCTTAATTTCTTTTTGGATATCCGTTTGAAATTCTTTATCTGCTCCTAAGCAAATTACAAAACTTCCTGAAGTATTTAATTTATCATTTATTTCTTCAATATTGTTATTGATTATAACTGTAGATTGATATTTTTCTAAGAAATCTGAATATGATTCGACGTTCGATTTTATATTATTAATATATTTAATATTATCTTCTTGCGAGGTAGAAGGTTTGTTTTCTTCATCAATTTTTATTCTGCTTAATGTATCAGCATTCGTATTTGCTTTTCCTGGTTTGTATACTAAAGTATAATCGTACTCTTCAAGAGCTAGACGCCATCTAACTAAGCGTGATCCTGGATCTTTAACATTGAATAACCAAACTAAAGGACGATGATCTGTGAGTATAGTAAATTTCCTACCATAAAGGTAATGTCGAAAATGTTTAATACTCCATACGATTCCTAATAATTCTCTTTCAATGGTGGAATAATTAGTTTCTGCGTGATTTAATGTTCGACTTGCGTATGCAATAGGTAAATCATTTGGAGGTGTTCCTTGTGAAAGGACACTTCCAATAGCAAAATTACTCGCGTCTGTAGTTAGCAGAAATTCTTGACTAAACTCTGGAAATTTCAAAATTGGTTCAACGGTAAGGATATTTTTTAGTTTTTCAAAAGCATCCTGTTGAGCACTAGTCCATTGAAATTCACAATCCTTTTTTAATAATTTTGTTAATGGTTGCATTATTTTACTACATGATGGAATGAATTTCCGGTAATACGACACAATTCCTAGAAATGATTTAATATCTTTTGCTGTTTTGGGAACAGGATATTTTACTAATGCTTCTACCTTTTTGGGATCTGGTTTTACTCCTTTGCTCGTAATAGAGTGTCCTAGATAAATTACTTCTGGACGAAGAAATTCGCACTTATCTGGCTGGATTTTTAAATTGAATTTTGAGAGTCTTTCGAATACTTCTCTTAATCTTTTATTATGAGTTTCTAATGAGTCGGCATGAATCACTATGTCATCTAAATATACAAAACATCTATAATTTTTTATTCCAGATAGTACGTTATCCATTAATCTTTGGAAACTTGAAGGAGCTCTACGAAGGCCAAAGGGCATTCTCGTGAACTGATAGTGACCACTAGGTACGCTAAATGCAGTTTTATCAGAATCTTTGGGGTGCATTTTAATTTGGTGAAAACCCGATGTAAGGTCTAAAGTTGTAAAATATTTAGAATTGCCTAATTGTTCTAATATTTCGGAAATTTGTGGTAAGGGATACGAATCTCCTATCGTTATTTCATTAAGTTTTCTATAGTCGATCACCATTCTCCATTTCTTTTTACCAGATGCATCAGTTTTCTTTGGGACAACCCACACTGGAGAATTCCAAGGGGATGAAGATGGAATTATAATGTCTTCTTTTAAAAGTTTTTCTACTTGCTTATCAACTTCCTCTTTTAAAACGTAAGGATATCTATAAGATTTAACGTTTATTGGATTAGACGAGGTCGTTGGAATTTCGTGCATGACCACATCAGTTGAAGTTAAGGTATCACCTTCTAGATAAAATATATTATTAAATTCTTCGCAAATATCAAGTAAACAATTCTTTTCAATCTCATTTAGATGAGATATTCTTAATGAATTCCGTAGAATTTCTAATCTATTTGCTTTGAAGTTATCATTCTTTGATATTCTTCGTATATTTGCACTTTTGCTTATCTCCGGCATTGGTTCTAATATTGTTTCAATTTTATCGATTTTAATTTCTTTATCACTAGAATTCAATATTGACGTGTAAGCAGTATTGTCACTGTTTACTTTCACAATACTTGGACACAAATGGACGTTCTCTGATAATTCCTTATCAGGGCAAATTCCTTCCTTTATTTGGTGGTTTAATATGTGAATTTTAATTATTTTCTCCGTGCGCGGCGGAATAATTTGTACACAACACTCACCATTATTTGAATTATTATTGAATTTATTTTCATTATCATCATTTTTCGATGAATTTTTAATAATTTCTTTGTTAACTTTATAGTTATTAATATTTTGATATGACGATCTTGATTGAATTTCTTTTGATTTGGAATTTTCTTCCTCAACAATAATTTTATTTTTTATTTCCATTGATTTTTCAGATCGTTTATTATTTTCATTGATTGTATTTAAATTTTCACAATTCGGTGATTGTGATAGAGTCTCCTTCGACTCATAAAAATAATTTCCTATCGTTTCGGAATTCGAGTGATTTTTATTTTGTTCACAAAAATATGGTACGTTCAATGAGCGACACGATCTATCCATATTGTATGCTTCCTGGATCGGTGATTCAGAATAAGCATTGTGATACAACATTGGGATTGATTTATCCTTTATAAGTAGATGTCGACTACGATAGTCTACATTACACCTAAATTTTTCAGAAAATCGTTACCAATGATACCGTCAAAAGGAATTGGAAAATCACTCTTTACCACGTGAAAAGGATAATTAATTATCTCGTTTGCTATACTAATTTTTAAATAGACATAACCGAGAGTTTTATTAGGATTTTCTTGTGAGGAATATATACCTCTAATTAATAAAATTTCATCCTTGTTAATTTTTATATTTTCTTTTAAAACGTTTAATTTTATTAAACTAATGTCTGCACCAGAATCAATTAAAAAATTGTTCATATCTTTTATAGAGATGTTATT